>OV743333.1:2916172-3014000 GCA_928268935.1 Lasiommata megera
GATCCTTACGGCGCTTGTACACGCTAAGAAAAAACGCCGGGCGTACCTAAGAATTCGTGTCGTAACTAGAAAATAACTGTGTACACTGCTCGCAGCGGTGCACGAAAAAAAATCTTGTCTGCGCAAGACACGACGCGGCGAACGTTGTTGCGGAGCGGCGGGGGGGCGGTGTAGTAGGGTTGAGCCAGCCCAGTTTTTGTTGTGCGTTGTGCGTTTGGTGTGGACGTGTATTGCAGCGTAGAGTACAAAATGGCTGATGAGTTACTTATAACTTTAGTAGAAGGACGACCGGTATTGTGGGACAAAACTTTAGACATATATAAAGATAAAAGACTCACATACGAAGCATGGAGAGAAATATTTACTATCTTAAACAAAGACTTCGACGAAATGACAAATGTCAAAAAAAATGAATATGGTAAGTACATACAACATATTACTATCTTTTTACAATTTTCAAAAATACAGATTACTAGATATATTCTATATAGCTATATATTATTATAAATATTAATCATTGTCGTTACCCACATTAAATACATCTACAATAAAAGATTTAAGTTGCAAGCAATCATAAGTTCAATAGCGCTAAGTAGCATACGGACACGGCTTTGCTAAAAACGATAATGACTAATACTTATAATAAAATACGTATAAACATGAAAAAAAATATAACATGTAATTGTTTATTTAAACAATATGGCAGGTAAGAATAATTCCTTGTTTCACACTTTTTGGATTAAAATTTAGTAGTCGGGTTTTAGTTTTAGAACTTATTTTTTATGTGTATTTATCTTGCCATGGCAGTGATCCTTCATCAGAGGAAAAATATTCAGTATATTTTTGACGAATTTCGTCTGCTGTGAGATTATTGCCTTCTAAATGCAATGGACTATTTAATCGGTCTCGATTGATTAAAGGCTCAACGTGACCTTCTTCTGTATGAATAAAATTTTGCAAAACGCAAGTAGTTTTTACAATAGCAACTGTTAAATCGAGACTTAAGTTTAAAGATCGGTGCAGAATTCTCCATTTGTTGGCCATTATTCCAAATGCACACTCGACGTATCTTCTTGCCCTTGTCAAGCGATAATTAAATATCTTTTGTTCTTTTGTGAGTTCGTTACCACCGTAGGGTCGAAGTACGTTAGCATGAAGTGCGAAAGCTTCATCAGCTACAAAAACATATGGTAATATATAGTTAGTATTTATTATAGAGCATGGGGATGGTATGTTTAACGTATTGTCAACAAGTTTTTTCCAAAACTGTGTTTCTTTGAAAACATTTGAATCACATTCTTTACCATACGACCCTACATCAATAAAAATGTAATTGTAGTTGGAATCCACAATAGCCATGAGAACAATAGAAAAGAAATGTTTATAATTTAAAAACATTGATCCACTTTCTTCGGGTTTAATTATTCTAATATGTTTCCCGTCCAGTGCTCCAAGACAGTGTGGAAAATTGGCATTTATTTCATATCTTTGTGCTATATTCAACCATTCTTCTTGTGTTGGCATCCGCATATAAACTGTAGATAATTCTGACCAAATATGATGAGTAACTTCACGTACAATGTTCGCTATTGTTTTTATTCCGATTCGAAAATCGAAATGAAGACGTGCGAAGGTATCTCCAGTTGCCATGTATCTGTAAAAAATTGTAACAATGTCTTAGAGCAAGAACACACTTGCAACTTGCAGTGCGATTAATTGCAAGTGTGTTCTTACTCTTACAATGAGGTCATTTCCTTTTTTATATGAAGTTTATGTCTACTTGCAATAGATGGTACCTACTTTCTAACGGTAGTTCGTTTTTTGTTTCAGCAAAGTCTACAGCAAAAAAATGGACAAGTTTGCGAGATAGGTGGATGAAATGTCACAGAAGACTTAAAGAAATGAAATCGGGATCGGGTGCTAAGAAGATTCGTAAATGTGATTTTTACGACGAAATGTTATTTTTGACAAAAATTGTAACACGCCGAGACACTGAGTCAAATATACCCGAAACAACAAACGTGGAAAAAAGTCCCGTAGAACATACACCGATCGCGAAAAAAAAGAAACAGGATGTTAGCGAGGTGGACAAAAATATGGCAGAATTTATAAAGGCTGTTACCAAAGAAGAAGAGAGCCGTGCCATGTCATTTTTTAAAAGTATAGCTCCGAGTGTTGATAAGTTCAGTGATGAGGAAATGGTGGATTTCCAGTTTGAAGTTTTAAAACTTGTGCGTTCTACGCAACAACGAAAGGGAAGTGATGTTCAGCATCAATGGAGTACTGAGTATTACAAAACAACGCAGCCTTCTACGTCGTCATTTAACGTACCCGGCCCATCATACTCGACTCGACCAGGTTACAGTACTCAAAAATCTACATCCATTGAATTTGACACCGAAACTATTAGTAGTGTGGAAACATCGCATACAGATGAATTTCACTTTGACTTTTCTGAAGAATATGAACATGTGGAGTCTGTTGAATTTGGAAACATGTAACACTTCAAAGACATTTATTATTGTATAACGTTCAAATCAATATGCTTAAAAAAATTACTTACCTTAATGTTACGGCCAATCTAATGTATGGAGGAATACTTTCTCGCATTTTGGTATTTTCATGTCGTATATTATTTTCTATTGTTGTCAAAAGCTTGTCAAACGTAGACATTTTCATGCGAAAATAATCCACAAATTTTTCCTCATGTTGTCGCATGACACGGTAAAGGGTAATGAACCCGCCAAACTCATTTTTCTCTTGTATAATTGGATGAACCCAGTAAAGTCTCTTGTTTTTTGTTTCCTTTTTTATTTTGTTATAATAATAATATGCAATTATCATTCTTTTTTGCTTTGTAGTTAACATTTATATAAATAAACGAAACTCACTGATTACACTTGTTATTACTTGCGCGCCCTACGCCCGACTGTCGACTGCACGAAAAGAATCGTGTCGTGTACACGTTTCCATTGGTCTTGTCTGCGGAAGACACGAAAAGTTTTCGTGTGTGGAACAGACAAAATTCTTGTCGTCTACACGAAAAATTTGTCTTGTCTGTCGCAGGAACGGCAAATTTTCTTAGCGTGTACAAGCGCCCTAAAGCGAAGCGGGCGCCGGACAAGTTCAAGTGAAGTCCCATTTTAGTGTAAACCATTACGTAAATGATAAACAAACTTTGGTATGAAACATTGCTCTAAAGGATAAAGAAGACCGAGCTTTATGTGGGCTTCTGCTTAGAGCAGGGCGCGTTTACGGGGACATCGGGATTTTAAACTAGTTATTAAAAAAATATCCCCTCGTAAATTACTTCTAAAACATGTTTAGGAAGGAAGCTTTATAAACTACGGAACGCTAGATGGCGGTATTAATATCTTGTAATGTGTAATCGTAATCAATCGACTACTATTTTTGATGTGAAACATGTATAGCCGCACGTAAAACCGATATCTGGCGATAAAATAACAGTACAGAAATAATTCGTGTACCTTAAATATTCTTGTAGCTTAAAATTTCAGTATTTATATTAAACGATATTTAGGTAGCTGAAATTTTTTGATACTTATATTATTCAAATGTATTTTTGAGCAATGTAGCGGTAATTTTGAATGGTCAATAGTTTAGTTTACCTAAATGATAGTTTTCGGCGTGTGTCGCTCAGTGTTTTCCTATTTGTCAGTTATACCTATCATATTTGTATTATAATTATAGGTGCATATTATTCCTTGGTTCTTAGTCCATATACCTACCGAACTGTTCGAATCGGGCAATTCGTTTAGTTAGAGAAGTCATGCTGAGCAGATAGGTACCTTACTTACTAGCAGATGCCCGCGACTTCGTCCGCGTGGAATAAGTTTTTTAAATTCCTACGGGAACTGTGCTATGTCACTCACCAAGTCCTCAACTATGCTCATGCAAAAAATCTCGTCGTTCCATAGCTGCAAGCAAGTTGCGACGTGATTATAAAGAGGAAAACTTTGATTGGTTGTAATAAATAGGCTCAGAAACTTTTGGACCGTTTTTAAAAATTCTTTCACCATTCGAAATCTACATTATCCACGAGTGACATAGGCTAAATTTTATTTTGGAAAAAAATAGGCTTCCGTAAGATATTTACGTTTTTTCGGACACAAGGTGTAAAAAATCAACCAGAAAAGTTACTTATTTTGCGTAAGCTGCATAAACTATAATAGATAGAACCATAAAATGTTCTAATTAATTGTAGATCCTATAAATATCTACAAAAAAGTCCGCGGCACACTATCTATCGATCGTCGAGTGAGGCCCAACAACCATTTTAAATCTTGATTTTTTTTTAACTACATTTAAACGCATTTATTTTACTCATGCTATTAATTCTTTTCAAAATAAATTATTTCATCATTAAGTACAGTTTATGTAGATACTATTTGGCCTTTGAATGATTAAAATTGGACATTTGGTTTTGAAGTTATGGCGAAATTAAAATATTACGATTTCTGCTGCACGACCCGTTGCGAAGTGAGCGTCACTAAGGCGGGGGTGCGCTATATCATAAATGCGAAAGTGTGGATGTTTGTTACTCAATCACGCAAAAACGGCTAAACGGATTTGGATGAAATTTGACATGGAAAAGAACATAAGCTACCTTTTATCTTGAAAATTGTTTACAAGCTGCGCCACATGCAGGCAGCTTTGAAATTTGGTATGCATGTCGCTTATGCTACATGCATACATAAGACATGTATTTTCTATACCGATCTCTCAGATAGTTCCCGTGGGTAGATTAAAAATTATTAACGAGCGAAGCTTTACACCCAATTCAGGAGTCCACGCAGACGAAGTTGCGGGCAAAAGCTAGTTTTTAATAATTATAAATCACAGAATAGAATGTCATCGACCAACGCGTGTTAAAATTGTGTGCATCTTGGAAAAAACTATCAATTTCTGTAACTACTTACGTGGGAAAATCCGTCTAATGGCTATCTTTTAAAAAAAACTGTTTATCTTAGTTCTGAAAATAGCTAAGTACAATATGATGACTATATTATATAAAGTTTAAGAAGTTTTTTTATGCGCGATATCCTAACATGCGAAATAAAGTACAAATATCTTCGAATTTTGACAAGCAAATTTAAATTTGAAAAAAATATGCCGGAATTACCCACCCCGACCTTAAGTTTATTTTTAATTATGCTCTTATTTGTACACCGACCACTTTATATTGTTAAATGTTTTCTGTATATAGCGGATGCCTGGAAGAGATCACTTGCGGTGATAAGGCCGCCCTTACACCGTTTTTTGTCTTTTTTTTAATTTTTGTTTTTGTATGCTTTGTCTTGTGTGTAATAAAGAGTAATAATAATAATATTATTATTAACTCGGTGTCGGTATTTAAGGTACCAGGACTATAATATGCCTAATACGCAAACTTATTTAATTGTACCCAGCGATGATTTTGTTAAATATGTAGAAAAAATGGAGAAAATATTACGAAATTCATTTAAAACCAAACACATAAATTGTAAAGTAGCAATTACAGGTATCTAAAACAAAGTAAAAGATATTTCTTTTTCTCCACCTTGTCCGTGTTTCCCAAAACAATTTTTAATTAAACTTTATATGTATTAGAATGCGGATTTTTTATACTTTAAAATTTAATAATAAAGCATTTCGTACGTCTTAGTCGAGGCGCAAATATTTTGCGGTCGCAAATTTATAAGACCGATTTGTTATTAAATAATAACATGGTTTTATCTACCAATCAAAAAAACAAAACGCATTTATTGAACACTTCTTCTCCAAATCACAAAGTCTTTTATTTGTTTATACAAATAAAAGTATATTTACAATCACAAAACTAAATGGAAACACAGAGTAGGCAAATATAATTAAAATGCTGGATGCAGGCAGCCCTATCGCATGCTTAGGTACCGTGCGGCGTGGTGCGGCTGTAGGCATTTATTTCAAAAATACGGCCGAGTTATAATAATACTGTTTATATACCTGATATTACCGTGGTTCAGTTGTGTTTGTGAACTTGTTACGTCACCAACTGACCGCGATCTTTTTTTTAAGAAATTACCTATTTCGCGAGTTTATTAAATTCAAAGACATTTTTTGATTAGTTATTTATTAGTGTATAATTAAATAAAACTGAACATTTTTATTCCGTGTTTAATGTGTTAATAAGTTTAGCTTGGGATCATTTTGTGGACAAAGGTTAATATAGAGCTGAATGCAAAATGTGCAAAGTAGTGATCTCGTCGACCTTACCAAACATTTACAGAGGAAACATATTTCTGTTAATTTAGTTCGAAGGGAACAAGAAGTGCAGTGTCAAGTGGTACAGGCGCATTCTTCACAAACTGCACAAATTACGCACGGTATGGCGGACAATGCTATGCAATCTGTGGTACCTAGTATGATTAGGTCCAATACCTCAACTATGAGAAAGGCGAGAGACTTCGTATACGGCGGGCGCGGTTTTTTCACGCTTTTCTAGAATTAATGTTTGTTGGCTAATCATGAAAAGGACTGGTGTTGGTTGTGTCGTGGACAGTTTTAGTGTCGTTTGTGTAGTGGCTAGTTTTCTGAATGGTTAACAGGTATTAATTTGGGAAAGGTTTGAGGGAGCCGCGTTCGTAGAGTGCGAAGTTTCCCGCCATTTCTCCCTAACATCTACATTGCTATGAACTTGACATTGGCTAATCTGTGTAAAGCCATAAAACGAAGACAAAAAAAAACCCTCAACTATTTCAGCGTTTTTGCGGCGCGATTGTAATACAGTAAATAAACAAATTGACAATCATATAATGAATTTGTTAATTTTTGACTTACAGCTTCTTCCAATAGTGGAAGACAAGGGTTTTCGTGAACTAGTCAAGTTTGCTTTCCCAAATTATGTAATACCGTCACGAAAGTACTTCGCCAATAATTTACTGCCGGGGCTATACGAAGAGGTAAAAACTAAGACGAAAGCAGCTCTAAATAAAGATGTCAAAAGTATATGCCTAACGACCGATATGTGGACGTCAGGAAAAAACGACTCTTACCTAGCAGTCACGGGTCATTACATAGATAAAAATTTTATCCTACAGTCGGTGCTACTCGAATGTAAGGTGTTAGGGATAACTCGTACAGGTATTCACATAGCCGAGGAATTGAGAATTGTGGCTCGAGAATGGAATTTAACAGATAACAAGATCCTACTTGCAGTGTCAGACAACGGGGCTAATATAAAAAATGCCATAGTTCAACACTTAGAGTGGAAACATTTCGGCTGCTATGCGCATACGCTGAACCTGGCAGTCAAAAAAGTATTAGGGAACTCTTACATTAACGACATTATTAACAAAGTGAAAGCGATAGTTTTCTACTTCAAACGAAGTAATTTAGCATGGAGTAAATTAAAAAAGAGAAAGTTAAAGCTGAAGTGGCAGTGGGCGGGTCATATCTGTCGCAGAACTGACGGCCGTTGGGGCAGACGTGTTCTGGAGTGGAGACCGCGTACCGGTAAGCGCAGCGTAGGACGACCACCTGCTCGCTGGACCGACGACCTGAAAAGGATCGCTGGTGACCGTGTGTGGTGGCGAGCTCTCTTGATTGATTGAAATTAAAAAAATATCAGGAACAAGCCAACAAAGCCGTGAAAAGGCCAATACAAGAAGTCGCTACAGGGTGGAACTCCACATTTTATATGGTAGAAAGATTTGTCGAACTAAAAGACGAAATTAATGGTGCACTTAGTAATTTAGAAGGGCATAATTTAATACATCTCTCGAGTGGTGAATGGGATATCTGCCAACCATTGCTTACAGCCATGTGAAGAAGTCACGAGAGAGATGAGAGGCCAGAATTATGTAACTGGAAGTTCAGTCATCCCCTTAACGATTGGTCTTACTAACGCTCTCAACGAGATCATAAGTCCAACATATCGGCAAGAAAATAATAATGTCGTTTTTCCTGATGAAGTGGAAATGTGCCGGCAAGATCTTCTTTCAGGAATAAGCACGCGATTCCACCGCTATGTTTCTAGACCCGAGGTACAAATTATACTTTCAAAATGAAAATGTTGCTGGCAGTACTAAGAAGCATATAGTGGGCTTCGTAACCGCAATGATTAAAGAGGATGAGCGGCATCAGTCTTCGGCAACAATTTCCAGAATGTGCCAGATAGTCAGGGAAAAAAATCTAGTAGCCTTTTATGGAAACATTACAATAAACTAATTTTCAGTGCACGACCGGCTGGAACTGCCGGTAGCAGGGCGATCATTGAGACCTAGAAATATATCGATGATAGAGTTTTGTCTCCAGACATGAACCATTGGAATGGTGGCAAAAAAATCAACCAATTTACCCAAATTTAGCCAAACTGGCCAAATTAAAATTGAATGCAATGGCCTCTAGTGTCCCTTTTTTCAGTTGCAGAAAATATATTGACGGAAAGGAGATCCCGACTAGGTAGTCGGAAAGTAGAGCAGATATTGTTTCTTCAACAGAATAAAAACGGCATACCTCATATTTTTATATAATATTACCGTGCCTCAAGCGATTTAATTGTCAAAGTAATTCAATTGTCTATTTAAATGTCGATACACTACTAGTCAGAATAGGACACGGATTAATTACCTACGTTGTACGAAGTATTGTACCTACCTACTTACTTTAATATGCGATAAGCTATTTAAAGGCCTCCCAAGACGATCAAACGGTTTGATTCAAAAACGTAAATTGTGGTTTGACTCAACAATTTTGATCGATTACAAAGCTAGTTCGAACGGTTTGTCAAACATTTACGTGTTTGAAGCTTGTTTGATGAAATTTCATAGTTTTGAAATGACCTAGAAGAGGTTGGACTATCTGTGTAATTTGGAATATTATGTATAATTAGTAAAAATGTAATTTTGATTATCTTTATTTATTTAACTTTAAGAAACAGTGGTCAAGAATAATGAATGCTTGTTTTTTGATTACGGAAAAAAAGAATATCAAAAATTGCTAGAGCAGCAATGCAATTTATTATCTAATTCCATCAATATTTCTTCGTTCTCAGACCGTCACTTGGAAAGAAGATTGATGGAAGGTGGAACAGTAAGATAAAAATTATTTACACTGAAAAAAAAGTTTCTTGCTCCATTTTCCTAGTTCTATGTAACAGTAACATGAAACCCATTGCTCACGAAAGCAGACCATTGAAAAAAGCAGAATAAAATTATCCGACTATTGAAAAAAAATTATTAGCGATTGTATGGAGTGTTAAATACTTTAGACCATATTTATTTGGCAAAAAATTTACAATTATGACAACAGATCATAAACCACTTATATATTTATTTAGCATGATAGATCATTTTAGTCGATTATTAAAGTTTAGGTTAAAACTCAAAGAGTATGATTACAATGTTGTCTACATTAAAAGAAAAAAATAAACATTGCCAACATAGCGGCGCAGTCTTGCCTGCGTCGCTTCCGAAGGGGATGCGTAAACGCATTTCCCAGCTGAAAAAAAAAAGGTAATGAAACATTCGCCTAGTCATAAAGAACCTATGGTTATAACAACGACTGCTAACTCAGCATTTGAAAAAAATACTGTCACTGTACCCTCCTTCTCTATTTAAATCGTCTGTGGTGAATAAGTAGTGAATTACAACGGTTACATTCTTTTCCTTCGCCTCAGCAGACCATAACTGGTCACCCCGATTAAGGACTTTATTATAATGAGCAGTACCGATGGCAGCGACACGGAACATTCCAGAGCTTCACAGAAAATAACAATTAGCCGCGCACCCAAGAAACGAGACGCTAACGGATCTATTTCGTATCGGCGTGCGCGTGCCGCCATTTTGGTCCGAAAAGCCATCAATATGGTTGGCACAGATTGAAGCGCAGTTTCATATAGCTCGTATAACCGACGACAACACGAAATTTTATTACGTAATTTCAAATTTAGATGGAAAGTACTCAGCAACCGTTGAGGACATCATCGAAAACCCACGAGGCACTGGTAAATTTGACAAGCTAAAGGTTGAACTCATCAAGCGACTCTCCTTATCTAGACAAAAGAAGGTAAAGCAATTGTTGCAATCCGAAGAATTAGGGGATCGTAAACCATCCCAGTTTTTGTGACATCTTCAGCAACTGGCAGGACCCAATATGCCTGATGGGTCTCGCCGCAAGCGCCCGAGCGATAGACACGTGCCGCACCACGCTGTTCGTACAAAACGGTTGTGAAATTTTTTACGTAAAAGTTTAAAAGTGGAAAAAGTGAAGTGTACCACTAAGTGTGGCATATCAAAAGTTGAGGAAAATCCCGGCGCGTCTCATCGTGAAAACCAAATTAAAATCGGACCAAAAAGGGACGAAAAAAGTGAAAAATTGTAAAAGTGACAAAATTAAAAAACTTTAAAAAATTACGCCGCGGGATTCATCGCGGTGACCCCAATATTTTATTGCACATCCGGGTGCTCCTCGTCAGCCCGCTCATTTTGATACCAAACACGGATTTTTTCTGTCGAAATTTGGGCCTAAAAAACCCAAAAAAACAAAAAGCACGTGTTTTCCAACTCGGGCACCACTCAGGAGTTAGGAAAACACTTATGTTGCGGAGTTGCTATCAACATGTTGCTGGCAACACTGCGTGTTGCAGAGTTGACAGTCATGTTGACAAGCTCTCGCCCGACAAGCGTAAACATCAGTTTAGCGACAATTGTTGACGTGTGTGGACGAGTGTGCAACAGTTCTTAAACATGGCAGTAGTGTGGAGCAATGATAAAATAATGCAATTAATAGAATTATTTCAATCAAAACCATTATTATGGGATTGTTCTATAAAACAATACAAAGATAGAAACAAAAAGAACGATGCATTCGAAGAAATTTCTCAAGTCCTAAATATACCCAAAAAAGACGTAGAAACTAAAATACATGTACTGCGTACTCAATTTACTAGAGAGAAAAAAAAGATGTCGGCAAAAAAATACTACAGGCAGCGGCGCAATAGAAAAATGTAAATGGATTTATTACGAGCCATTGGAATTTTTGTTATGTGGTGCAACTACTTCTGGTGAAACGGATACTATGAATAAAACAGTAAGTTGTTTTTGTATATAATTGTTTTATACTATTGTCTGTAAAATTATTACAATTACGCTACATTATTTTGCCATGGAACTCTTCCCTCTGGAGTTATAAAGTAATCGGCAAACTGTTCTCTAATACAAAGAGCTGATTGTGATGCAGGCCTGCCCCGTCTTTGCAAATCAATCATAGGAAACGAACTTAGTTCCCTTCGCCAAGAACCTTCTAATAGGTTACCTTCAGAGTCTTCAAAATCAAAAGTTTGTGGAGGTGTATATATGGATCTGATACACAAGCAATTACCACGAGTTCACAATTGGCTGGTTTTAACGGAATAGGTTTAGTGAATACACGGAACACCACACATAAAATGCCAAAAACATTTTCTATAATCCTCCTAGCTCTTGATAGTCTGTAATTGAATATACGCTTTTTGTTCCCACGTTCATGAATGCCAGGATATGGTTTCATGATGTTCTCCGTTAGCGCGAAAGCACTGTCACCTACAATTACATACGGCATTTCTGTTCCGCCTTGTGTGATTGGTTCAGGCCGTGGCAGTTTAAGTGAGTTTTCTAACAATGCATTATAAAACGGTGTTTCTTGAAATATTCCACTGTCGGACGACCGACCCTTAGCTCCATGATTTGCGTAAATAAAGTTGTAATTGCCATCTGCAATTGCCATAAGTACCATGCTGAACTGATTTTTATAATTGTAGTATTCACTTCCAGAATTATTTGGCGCCACAATCATAACGTGTTTCCCATCAATGGCCCCAATGCAATGTGGAAAATTCCATCGTATTTCGAATTCACGACTTATTTGTTTCCATTCTTGTTCCGAACTTGGAACCTAAAAAATAAATAAATATATAATAAGATAATAATTTACAGGTAGATGAAAACAATGCACTTGAAAGTGGTATGGAGTCAGAGCCATCTCAATCACCAAGGCCGAATGCTACAACATCTACATCTTCGAGGAAAAGAAATAAGACAGATGAATCAAATGAAATATTAGAGGTTTTGAAAAGTGCTAAAAAAAAGATGGATGAAAGGGAGAAGAAGGATCCATTTGATATATATGGTGAATATATTGCTGTTGAATTAAGAAGTGGTAAAGATGACCAAGCCGTGACACAGGCAAAGTAGGAATTAAAAATGGGACGATATAATACATATGGATATCAAACGGCATCTTCTCATCCATCATCAACACCAAATAATGTTCAGGAAACTGAAATAAGGGAAATTGAGAGACACGAAACAAATAGACTAGATGCATTACGAGACGAAACAGAAGATTCGGCTATACTAAACTTAGTTAACTATCTCAGTGATGAATCAACGCAATAGCATACACTGTTTTTTTTTGTGTTTTTTAATTAATAAAATACATGATTACACAAATAGTGTTCTTGTACCTTGACATATCCTGCTAGTGAGTTAATTAGTTCTTGACATACATCTGGTATAATTTTGCTAATCAATTGTTTTGATACTCTGAATGTGTATGAAAGAGAACTGTATGAATCTCCAGTTGCAAGATACCGTAATGTAATAGCCAGCCTCGTTTGAGGTGAAACTGGCTGACGAATATTTGTTTCCCTTTTGGCTATTGATGGACCAATCATTTCTAGAAGATTTTCGAAATCACTTTTCGACATTCTCGTAAAGTTACAAAATGATCCATCTGTCATTCTGGGGTCACTCATCAAATTTTCTCTTTGCAAAAGATAATTTCGAATCCACCATCTTTTTCTCTTTTTTTTATTAGAGATTCTATACATCTGATACAGAGAACACAACAACACTACCTCCTCGGGCAACATTTTAACGCAGACTGGCGTGTGGACAACCTGTATTGATTTAAACATAGTTGCTAGCAACATTCTCGCCGCTCACCAACAATGTTTAGCAACTGTTGCTAAACAAATGTTTACCATGAATACGGGGCTTTACGCGGTGGTGATACAGCAAGTAGTTTTTTAAATATTAATTTTTGAAAAAAATGCAATATTTTTAAAAATCATATTTCCAAAAGGAGATCGGCGACCCCCATTTTTCAAAATATCCAAAAATTCTACATAGTGCAGTGAACAATTGTGCCAAAAATCAGTGAAATCCGCCAGATATTTATTTTAATATCGATTTTTAAAAAATTTAGCACAAAGCGACCGACACAATATCGTGTCGCAAACTTTTAACTTGCGACAGTTTGTCGCAGACTTTCTCTTACTTTTATTTTGTCTTTATTATATTTTGTTGTTGTCTGTTTGTACGTAGCATAGTATTGTGTTGGGGGCCTTTTACACCCTCAACAATTTTAACTTAGATTAGGTTTTTTCTAAATTATTTTGACCGTTGGGGGGCTTTTACACCTCCCAACAAATTTTAATCTAAGAGTAGGTTTTAAAATTATTTTACCTGTATATTATTGAATTGACTGTTGGGGGCTTTATACACCCTCAACAAATTTTAATCTAGGTTAGATTAGAGTAGGTTTTTAAATTATTTTGACCGTTGGGGGGCCTTTACACCTCCCAGCAAATTTTAATTGTAGTGATAAGTTTTAATTGTATATAGTATTGTATTGATTTTTGGGGGCTTTTTACACCCTCAACAAAATTTTAACCTAGTATAAGTATTTATTTTGTGACGTTGACTGTTGGGGGCATTATACACCTGCCAACTAAATTTAATTGTTAACTTATTTTGTGTTGTCCTGAAGCTGATAGGCCCTTTACACCATCAGCGACACGGTAACCCGACTGTCACCGTACCCCCAATATGCTCGGCCTCAGAACGCCGTTAAAAATGCGCAAGAGCCTCAGCGGGACCTACTTAAAAGAAAACGACGCAGAGAAAGAAACGTCCTCACCCGCCGCCCGGGAGCCGCAGGCTGGGCCCTCGCGTGCGCTAAGTGAGCAGCCGCAGCCACAAAAAGGTGGTGCGGCAGCTCCTAAAGCGAGCGCGCAGCCTGGGGCTCCCGAAACCCCCCCGGCGAATCCTATGCCAAAGGGGAGAGTGGCGGAGGCGAAAGCCTGTGTAGTAAATATTAAACTGCAACTAAATAGGTCCCGAAATACCAAGAACGAAATAAAAGAAGAAGTTAAAAAAGCGGCAGAGAGGCTCTTCGCATTGGTGAAGGAGGCCGAATTAGACCACCCCCGGACCCCCCGGACTCCCAAAGAAGGAAAGGGCAAGGTAGGTGCGGACAGGCCGTTAAACATAACGTTTACCGGCCTGCCCGCATCTCCCAAGCCAAAAGGAGAGTGCCCGTCCAGTTTCTCCAACAGTATTGTGCTGGAGAAACTGGAGGAGCACAAAAAGCTCCTGGAACAGAATATGATGGAGATAAAAAGGATATCAGAAACCTTAGAGGAAGAGAAGCAGGAGCGGCGGCAGCTGACATATGCGAACGTGACCGCTGGCGAGATTAAAAACGCCCACCGGTCAAGATGCATTCAGTTGCCGTCGCCTCGAAAGATGAAGAGGAGTCCGGGGAGGAGGTGCTACAGAAAATCAGAGTAGCCATTAACGCCAAACAAACGGGGGTGCAAGTGGATAGAATAAGAAAGGTAAAAGACAGGAGGGTTATCGTGGGGTGTGGCACAAGGGAGGAGAGGCAAAGGGTTGTAGAAAGGTTGAAGCAGGCGGACCTCCGTGTAGAAGAAGTGAAAAACAAGGATCCT
Source organism: Lasiommata megera (assembly GCA_928268935.1). NCBI lineage: Eukaryota > Metazoa > Arthropoda > Insecta > Lepidoptera > Nymphalidae > Lasiommata > Lasiommata megera. Next base: position 2,930,928 of record OV743333.1, read on the forward strand.
TTAGTGATCCTGAAGGACGTCCTCCAGTACAACACTGATCAGGCACTCAGATCACAAAACGCTGATCTTTTTAAGCATATAGATAAAGAGGAGGTTCGCCTAGAGATAAGATATAGGAAAAAAGTTAAGAACCCTCTCTTGTGCCACATCATTCTCAGGGTGTCCCCGAAGGTGTGGTCGGCCCTAACAGAGGCGGGCACGGTGCGCGTGGATCTGCAGAGGGTGAGAGTGGCCGATCAGTCCCCGCTTACCCAATGCTCCGCGTGCCTCGGGTACGGGCATAGCAGGCGGTTCTGCAAGGAGCCCCAAACGAGATGCAGCCAGGAAACAGGCAGAAACCCTGCCCTCTTGCTGCAACTGTGCACAGACCGGGCTGGACGCGGCTCATAACGCGTTCGCCCCGGAGTGCACGGTGCGTCGTAAGTGGGAGGCCTTGGCCAGGGCAACGGTAGCTTACTGCCTAAAGTTGCGCTGGGCGAGACCGGAACCACCGTGAGGTCCTACCGGTAGTTCCAGGCGAATTTGCAGCGCAAGCAGCTCGCCACACAGGAGCTCTTGCTCGAGGCCACCAGCAGAAAGGTAGCCCTGGCGTTGGTCCAGGAGCCATATGTTGGAAGGTCCGGCTCGATGCGAGATTACGCGGGCGCGCGCGTATTCCAGTGTGCCAACCGGGGGGACGGTCATGTCAAAGCCGCAATCGTTGTGTTCGACGATGACATGGCCGTAACCCTGGACTCCGGTCTCACCACCACAATATTGTTGGTGGTGAGACCGGAGGTGTGCGCGGTCTCGTTCTACTTCGAGCCGGATCAGCCAATGGAGCCATACCTGGACCAGTTGGTGGCGGTGGTCACGAGCGTGGGCTCCCGTTACGTGGTGGTGGGTGGCGACGCGAACGCCTGGAACACCTGGTGGGGCAGCACGAAAACGAACAGCAGAGGGGAGGCCTTCTTTGGGGCTCTTGAAGAGCTTGACTTGCAGGTGCTCAATCGGGGTGACGTCCCTACCTTCGACGTGATTAGAGGACTTAAACGGTACTCTAGTTGCGTCGATGTTACGGCGTGCTACCCGGACGCGCTCCTTTTGGTGTCTGACTGGATGGTGGATGATGGCGTGACGAGCTCAGACCACAACACTATTACGTTCCGTATCAACATGAAAAAAGACAAAGAAGTAATAGTAACTAGGACCACGCGGCGATTCAACACAAAAAAGGCAAACTGGGATGAGTTTCAGTCGAAGCTCACCCAGCTGCAAGAGTCGAATTTCATTAAAATCGGTGACATAGAGAAGATCGACAATATAGTCGATCTCGAAAAAAGTGTTGAATCATATAATAAAACAGTCGTGACGGCATGCGAAGCAAGCATGCCGATCAGGAAGGGTACGGTGCGTCTTAGGCTAAGAACTCACGGAGCGGTTTTCACCCGCATCCGCCGCGGTTGCGGGCCCGCAGCTTCTGTAGAATGCAGATATATATGTAAAAAATTAAAGCACATTTCACGACGCGTTTTATGCCCGCGGTGTGCGCGGTTGTTTGCGGGTCCCGCTGCACCGGCGGTCATCTTCTACTGGCGGGCGCGGGTCGCGGTCCCGCAGCCGCGGCGATTTGCACCCGCGCGTTCTGCGATCGGTTGGCGGGCGACCGCGCGTTGGCAGCGGGGTGGCGGGGGGAGGTTAGAAATCCGACGCCATTTTGCTTGCAGGCAGTGATAACTCGTTGTTCGTTACGTAGTGACGCGTTCAAGCACGCACGCGCACGTTTGTCAACAAAATGGATACTGATATTGAAGTCGATCTACTAATTACTTTGGTTCAAGATAGGCCAGTTATATGGGATAAGAGCTTAGAAGAGTATAAGTACAAGAACTTGACACTTAAAGCATGGGAAGAAATCTGCGGTATTTTAAATAACGATTTTGAAAATTTGGATGAGACAAATAAAAAAAAATATGGTAAGTATTATATAAGTTTATTTTTAAGCTACAATAATTAACTTTATTAAATTTTTGACAATTGCCAGCTTAAGGCTCCGCTGTCACTCATAAAATATTGTTGAAAAATATCTCTTATGTTGTTGGCTTGTCTTCCACTGCGTATTGATGGAGGTGTTTGTATACTCTCAAGATTATGAGTAAAATCTTCTTCTCTAATGTGATGGCCGTCTCGTTTTCGTACAAAATTGTGAAGTATGCAACATGCCTTCACAATATTAATTGATAAAGGTATTGATACATCCAATGCACGATTTAAAATTCGCCATTTGTTTGACAAAATGCCAAATGCACATTCTACGTATCTTCGTGCTCTAGATAGGCGATAATTAAATACCCTTTTTTGGACACTCAAAAATTGACCACCATAAGGTCTCATAATATGTTGATGCAAACCAAATGCCTCATCGGCTACGAATACATACGGGACAGGTGGCAAAGTAGATCCGGGTAGTATTTTTTCATTAGGTAGTTTGATAGAATTGCTATTAAGCGCATTGCAAAGAGTAGTATTTTTAAAAATGGTTGAATCAGCATTACTTCCCGGGGCTCCAATGTCTACAAAAACGAAGCAGTAATCCGCATCAACTACGGCCATTAACACAAATGAAAAAAAAATTTTATAATTGTAGTAAGTTGAAGCACTGTTATCTGGTTTAGTTATTCTTATATGTTTGCCGTCTATTGCTCCGACACAGTGGGGAAAATTTGCGTACTTGTAAAATTTTTGGCTGATTTCTTCTAAAAGTTCTGTAGTGATTACCGGAAAACATTCAAACATTAACACTTCCCATAATTTTTCACATGCCGTTCTTATAATTGCTGATATAGTTGTGTGCCCAATTCTGAATGTGTAGTGCAAATCGTGCATTGTAGTCCCACTTGCTAGATATCTGAAATAAATAAATTTACTTAATTACGTATATTTTTTCAGGTAACATGATTATAAAAAAATGGAAAAATATTAAAGATTGCTGGATGAAAACAAACAAAAAAGTTGAAACGGAAACAAAATCTGGATCGGGAGCTAAAAAAACTAAAAAGTACATTTATGATGATCAGTTACAGTTTTTGAAGAAAAATATACCTATTGAAAATACCTCCTCAACCTTAACGAGCGGTGCTACAACTGAACAAACTACTACTAACACTACTACTACTGTTGCATCAACATCAGAAGCTTTTGCTACGCCTACCACCTCAGTTTCTTCTCAAGCTGGTGTTAAAAAAAAAAGAAAAGACGACGCCGACAAAGCATTAATAGAGATGTTGTCTCAACGCGAAGATAGACATTTGTCATTTTTTCGAGGAATACTGCCTTCATTGCAAAATTTTGATGAAGCAAAAACAAGACGATTTCAAATAGCAGTTCTACAAATTATTGATAATCTTGATAATAATCTTCCAGCATTTTCTTATCAATATCCACCATATAATTATAGTCAAGAAAATATCAGCTATCGTACCTATTCTACTTCTGAAAGCAATACCCAAAGTCCACAAAATATTCCATCAGTTTCTTCAGTCAATACTAATTTGTCAGATGATGTGTATTTTCAATAAAAAAAAATTATATATTACCACTAGTTTCATTAACACCTGACGCAAAAACTGGGGTACCCCTATGTCATGTCATGTAATACGACGACCGATGGGCAGTGGTTAATAAATTGACTACTAGGCAAGATGTTGCGGGTTCGATCCCCGCGCAATACAAACATTTGTGTGCATGAACATGTCTGTTTGTATTGGTCTGGGTGTTTTCTATGTATAATATGTATGTATTTGCAAAAAAAGCATATAAGTATGTTGTATCCGTTGTCTGGTATCCATAGTACAAGCCTCGTGCTTAGTTTGGGACTAGATGGCGCTGTGTAAAGATATCCAAGAACAACATTTATGTCTATGTGTGCGTGTGCGCGTGTGTGTGTGTGTGCGTGTGTGTTAGTGTGTGGTGTGTGTGTGTGGGGGGTTCGTGCGTGCGTGTGAGTTATTTAAAGAAACTTACATACCTTAATGTCACTGCCAACATTTCCTCTGGTGATATGGGATCTCGCATATTAGTATGTTGTTTTTGAAGAGCAGTTTCTGTTTTTCTTAAAAGTTCTAAATAACTACTTATGGACATTCGGAAATAATTAAAGAACTTCTCTTCATCCTTCTTTAACTCATTAATAAGAGTAACAAATAATCCATAACGATCTCTTTCCACAATCAGTGGATGTATCCAGAATCTTTTAGGCCTTCTTTTTTTAATTCTTCTGTGAAGTAAATATAACGCAACAGCTCGTTTCTGGTGTGTATCCATGACGGTCTGGAACTGAACTGATCGTTTAACCACCCGTCTTGCAACCGCCCGTCCTGCGATAATCAACCGCTACGTTTGCAAGTGATAATCGCAACCGCGACGGCTGCGTTACCGCACAAAACTCCGGTCTCGTGAAATTGGAAAAAAAAACTCCATTCCGCCAACGCCGGCGTGCGCGGGTGAATACCGCTTCGTGAGTCCTTAGCCTTAGTCTACCCTGGTGGAATGGCGAGCTCGCCGCGATGAAACGTGAGGTCAACACCAAAAAGCGGCGCATCCGTTGCGCCGCTCCGGTCCGTCGCGACAGGGTTGTGCGTGAGTACCTGCAAGCCAAGGAGAACTACGAATCGCATGCTATAGCAGCACAGATAGCCAGCTGGAAGGCTTTCTGTGAGCGTCAGGACACTCAATACCCATTTAGACTTTGCCATACAGAAAATTTGTCAATCAATAGTCGAGGGTGGTTGTTAGAATGGGAGGCAGGAACGTATGCGGAGCACCATCACCATTATGTGAAGACAATAGATGCAGCTAGTGAGCAGTTGATTTCGAATACGTTTGTGGCTCCACTACCCTAAATCGGAACCACAGTCATAGGTCTTGAACACCTGCCACAGGAGAGTGACTCTGTATCTTGTAATACAAACCAAGCCTCGAATTACACATCTTGGAATCTGACCAATATGGGGTGTTGACATCTTTCTTCACGAGGGGAACTCTGCCACAGTCTGGTCTGTGCGACACACCCCCATAAACACGTATGGTTTTGTGGATTTAAAACTCAATTTAGGCCTGCGTAGAGACTTTTTGTAGCGTTTTATGGCAATGGGTTGATTACAAACGTCAAAAAATTACCGATTATTATAAAAGTGAAAACTGGCTAGAGTATGTTATTGCGAGAATGGTTCCCTTGGATGGAATTGCTTTTAGGCTCTATTGCACATCTGAAGATTTGCGCGTAAAGAAGGGTGTACAAAATTGACAAATTCGCAGAATACTGTCCAAAATATTGTACTCTGTTGAATTAAATAAGCTTTTAAAAGATTTAACCAGGTGACAGCAGTGTCTATGATTTTTTTTTATTATCTTTGATATTGTACATCGTGTTCTTGCTGTGCAATTGAAGAATAAAAGTTTTCATATTCAATTAATTACCATCTTTTAATTGATAAATACACTCATAACCCTTTCAGGTTATTGGCCCAGGTAGTCTCTGTAATTGAAATCTCAAAGAAAACAGCAAAAGAAAAGGTACAATCGTTGTTGGAACAAATTGACAAAATAACTTCAAAATGGATTCCCACGCGACAATGAATTTAGACAAATTCGATGGACAGAACTTCAGGCAATGGAAATTTCAGATAAAGTGTGCACTAAAAGCAAAAGGGATCGACATTTCAGTGCCTAGACCATCTGTAAACAGTGTTGAGTGGACGAACAATGACGGCATGGCAATGTATATTATGACCTCTTCGATGGGTTACAAACAAATCACCTTGATAGAGAACTGTGAAACTGCCATGGAAATAATGTCAAAACTAGAATCAATATATGAACAGAAGAGTGAACTATGTATTTATTTTACACAAATCTTTAGTATTTATTAGATACCTAATAAATACTAAAGATTTGTGTATAAAGTATGGAGAAAGCAGTGATCTCACTGGCTATTCAGACTCAGATTTTGCAGGCGATGTGGACACGCGTAAGTCTACTACAGGGTACATTTTCAATATGAATGGAGGACTTATAACATGGTGTAGTCAAAAGCAGAAGACTACTGCTCTCTCCACTACTGAGGCTGAGTTTGTATCAGCTTGTGTAGCTGCAAAAGAGATATTGTGGTTACAGCAATTATTGACAGATGAAAATATTAAATGTGTTCAATTGTATGTTGATAATCAGAGTGCCATCAAATTAATAAGTAATCCTGTTTATCATAAAAAAACCAAGCACATAGATGTGAAAAACAATTTTGTAAGGGAAAAGGTTGAGTTAGGTATAATTTAATTAAATTATATTCCCAGTAACAGTCAATTAGCAGACATGTTACCAGTTCAATCTTTTGCCTACTTTAGAGATCAAATTTTTTATAACTTATGTAATTAAATTTCAATGGGAGATATATGGTTAAACCTTTAGTGGGAGTGTTGAATTAAATAAGCTTTTAAAAGGTTTAACCAGGTGACAGCAGTGTCTATGATTATTTTTATTCTCTTTGGTATTGTACATCGTGTTCTTGCTGTGCAATTGAAGAATAAAAGTTTTCATATTCAATTAATTACCATCTTTTAATTGATAAAAACACTCATAACCCTTTTATACTCCCAGTATATGAAGATGAAAAAAGGAGAGCCAAACAAGAAATTCGGCAATCGATGAATGGACTTTGTTAACAACCACCGCTACATAAATAGGAATACACATAGATTTTTTATTTTAATGGGAAATTGCATCACAACCTTTTATCAGATACATTTTCTAGGCAAGCGCGCTCCAACCTAGACCTCATCAGTGCCTTCTGGTACTGATTGTCGTCAAGCGCAAACCTTTCTCGAAATAAAAAAAACCTGGGTTTAATTCGAATATAAGGATCTATTCCAGCTGTGCTTTGCATTTCCATAATTCGGGATAGATTGGCTTTGTACGATCTCAGCCTGGATGACTATGATATACTTAGCATGACCACAGATGGAGCAAGGGTGATGTGCAAAGTAGGTCGTCTTTTGTCTTTACTTCATCAAATATGTCTGATTCGGGATAGATTGTCTTTATACGATCTCAGCCTGGATGACTATGATATACTTAGCATGACCATAGATGGTGCAAGGGTGATGTGCAAAGTAGGTCGTCATTTGTCTTTATTTCATCAAATATGTCTGATACGGGATAGATTGTCTTTATACGATCTCAGCCTGGATGACTATGATATACTTAGCATGACCATAGATGGTGCAAGGGTGATGTGCAAAGTAGGTCGTCTTTTGTCTTTATTTCATCAAATATGTCTGATACGGGATAGATTGTCTTTATACGATCTCAGCCTGGATGACTATGATATACTTAGCATGACCACAGATGGTGCAAGGGTGATGTGCAAAGTAGGTCGTCTTTTGTCTTTATTTCATCAAATATGTCTGATTCGGGATAGATTGGCTTTATACGATCTCAGCCTGGATGACAGTGATATACTTAGCATGACCACAGATGGTGCAAGGGTGATGTGCAAAGTAGGTCGTCTTTTGTCTTTATTTCATCAAATATGTCTGATTCGGGATAGATTGTCTTTATACGATCTCAGCCTGGACGACTATGATATACTTAGCATGACCACAGATGGAGCAAGTGTGATGTGCAAAGTAAGTAGGTCGTCTTTTGCCTTTATTTCATCAAATATGTCTGATTCGGGATAGATTGGCTTTATACGATCTCAGCCTGGATGACTATGATATACTTAGCATGACCACAGATGGAGCAAGTGTGATGTGCAAAGTAAGTCGTCTTTTGCCTTTATTTCATCAAATATGTCTGATTCGGGATAGATTGGCTTTATACGATCTCAGCCTGGATGACTATGATATACTTAGCATGACCACAGATGGAGCAAGTGTGATGTGCAAAGTAGGTCGTCTTTTGTCTTTATTTCATCAAATATGTCTGATACGGGATAGATTGGCTTTATGCGATCTCAGCGTGGATGACTATGATATACTTAGCATGACCACAGATGGAGCAAGTGTGATGTGCAAAGTAAGTAGGTCGTCTTTTGCCTTTATTTCATCAAATATGTCTGATTCGGGATAGATTGGCTTTATACGATCTCAGCCTGGATGACTATGATATACTTAGCATGACCACAGATGGAGCAAGTGTGATGTGCAAAGTGGGTCGTCTTTTGTCTTTATTTCATCAAATATGTCAAGGGTTTGAGAAGGGTGGTCTAAACCATATGTTTATATGTTTTAATCTAAATTTAAGTCTCAATTTATTTGTCTCTTCATCCGAGCGTAAACTGTAAACCTAAATTGTTAATAACGGCGAATCGGGCCCCACGATACAGGATTACCTAGTGTGGGTCCCAACGGATGTACTAAACTTTGTAAAGTTGTTTTTTGGCAAATAAATATATTTTTCATTTTCAATAATGTCAAAAAAACTAAATTAAAATAAACTGTCACTATACGCAGCTCGTCGATTCATTTTAAGGTGACAGGGGTGCGGAATAAAATCCTTTCATAAAATGATATATGAGGGGTATAGAATCAAATGCAGCCCAATCGAGTGCATTTTTTTTATTATTTTAGTTGTGAATGCCATTAAAATCGTTTGTGAATTATCTATTGTGTCAGCTAAGTTGTCAGAATTGTCAGTATTAAATCCAACTATAGACCATAGAAATCCATGTTATAAAAAAGGCACTAGAATCACAGCACTGCAATTGACACTGTTGATATATGGTCAGTAGGTGTTTGTTAAATTTGTTTCTAAGAATTGCTCCTGGTTTTTATTGATTTAAAAAGGTTGAAACCTTTTGAGTTGCAGTAAAAGGTTTAAAAAACTCCTTAATTATTATAGAGCTGAATACAGTTCCAGATTTACCAAAGCACGCGCGTAAGGAAAATGTCCCGAGAAATGGAAGCAGAAATTCAAGCAAAAAGAGCGGTGAGTGATGGGTACTTTCGGTAAACAGATGGTTACGATATTTCTAAAGTTATGATTTTTTGGATGATTTTTGAATTATTGAAATGTGAATGTTATCTAGAGCTAATTTGATTTTTTTTTTAAATAATATAAAAGTAATTTTAATCATTCAAATAAGTTTTGATGTCACTTACTATATTTACTTTGATTTGCAGATATACATCAAGAGATTTAACAAATCCGCCAATATGTAATCACGACAAAAAATTAAAATGTAACCTTACAATGAATGACTTGATACAATTTTATACAGCATTTTACAGAAGGGCAAATAAATTGGACCTATCATTTGATTGCCAGACAACTCCCCGCTTCTATACGCGCTGTACAACAGCGACATTCCGAGAAATACTCCTCGTGTCAAAACAGCCCAGTTCGCGGACGATACCGCAATATTCACAACGGACTTCCACAAAAAACTTATAACCTATTGCCTCCGAGAGGCGGTCCGCAGCCTAGGCGAGTGGTTCCGCCTCTGGAGGATCGAAGTTAACCCCGACAAAAGTGCAGCCGTGTACTTCACAGGCCGCGCTAAGCCCCGCTTCAAGGCTAACCCCGCCGAGATCACCCTCTATGGCCGCCCAATTCCTTGGCAAGACAAAGTCAAGTACCTCGGAGTAAAATTCGACAGACTTATGAGCTTCGCCGCTCACATACTAAAGGCTCTTCAAAAAGCCTCAAATGTCTTTATCCTTTAATTTGCTCTAAAAGCAAAATGTCCCTCCGTAATAAGGTCACTCTGTACAAAACGTGTATCAGACCGATAATGACCTACGCCAGCGTTGTCTTCGCCCATCGTCAGCCCAGCTCTTACAAGAGCTTCCAAGTCCTACAGAATAAATTTATGCGCATAGCCACGGGTGCCCCGTGGTCCGTGCGTAACGTAGATTTACACCGCGACCTAGATTTACCGATAATTACAACAGTATTTCAAAAAGCTCGCTATAAACTACTTTGAGAAAGCAGCCCGACACCCCAACCCTCTAGTGGTTGAGGCTTGCAATTACACTCCTGACCCAAACGCCCCTCTCATAAAGAGACGTCCGAAAAACGTCCTAATCGACTCTGACGACCAACTGACGTTGGACAACGCTTCGCAGGTAGGTCATACTACACAAAACCCAACACAGCGTCTTCGCCGGCGAAGACGAGGTCCCCGGTATCTGACGTCATCCGTACGTGGACTCTATCCACGGGCACGGGGGCGCTCGGACTGACACACCAGTCCAACAAACCCAACAAGTCCCAACGTCACCCTAAGTCGAGGTCCGAGTCTCACAGGAGACCTTAGGGGGAAGTTCCCTCAGAAGTCGTCGAGCCCTGAGAGTGGAGCACCTGCTCCACTCTCAGGCTGAACTTCATGCTAGCCAAAAACCCCCGGTGACGCAGTAGTAACTATTATGGTTATCTGCAAGTGACAATTCGAAAAATTAAATTATTGCCAGAAGAATTTACCCCTTCCGAAGATTCCGGATCAAGCATGCTATTATGGTAGACAATTATATTTATATAACCCGATGATAAAGTTTTTGCAATATCTCAAATGGTTTTCATTTTATTTTGAATAAAAGTTATAAAGCCCTTATCTAAAAATCTTATAGCATCAGCAAACGAATCAACTGTTAGTGGCCACCGTTGGATTAAATTTCTGATACTGCATACTGGATACTGCAGTAGTGGAGCCAATAGTCCTGTACGCTGCCTCCTGTACTCGGGGACAGGGAAATGGAGGGGAAGGTGCCGTACTGTGGGCGACCGCATCCGGCGGAGGACGTGCCTGCGGTTTACTGGTCTGGTGGATCGAGAAAACCTTGAGAACAACAACACTAAGGTATTTTTACCGATGGCAGTAAAATAGACGGCAAGGTGGGGGCCTCGCTTTCCATATGGAACCGCAAGGCCGAAACCAAAGCCGTCAAACTAAGGTTGAATGCGCACTACTGGGTCTCCCAGGCCGAGCTCCTTGCCCTGGATTGGGCTGCCTCTTTCGCGACGAAGCGCCCGGAAGCTTCCATCGGCATATACACCGACTCAAGATCATCCCTTGAATCGGTGGTCGGGCGCAGATCCCTCTATCCCCTGGTTGCAGGCATCGTCGACAAACTAGAGATACGTCGCACCCAGAACAAGGAAGTATCCTTGTTCTGGGCGCATCTATGAAAAAAATCCAATAAGGTACAGATTCGATAGAAGTACACTAAGGCGTTATACTCGTAAGTTAAATAGTTGCAATGTTCTTTGAAGACATAACTAAAAATTTTTGGTTCCCAGACAAATGGAAGAAGATCAGGTTACATTGAAATATTTAGGCAATTTAACTGGAACATTATCAGATATCTTAGTAGAAAGTGATTATATTCCTTTGACAAGTTTAAATAAGGCATGTAAAGGTCTGAGATATTGTGGAAATCAATTTATCATTACAGAGAGAGGCCATGGTTTCAACATCAATTACAATTTTACAGATGCTATCAAAATTCTTTTAGATAATATTCCAATATGTCAAATTAATAGAGAAATCGCTCTAGAGGACTTGTCATATTACAGAAATGAATTGAAATTGTCCTTTGACAATCAGTACAAAATGGATAAATGTTATGACATTATAGAAAAGATAATCAATAAAAAGTCGATTACTAGACGAGATTTTTCATATATCACACAGATAGTTCCTGGATATGGTATAGGGTTTGGTTTATATAACAATCAAGTTCATAAATATAATATGATTTATCGTAGAATAACGGTAAAATCGATAATTTGTAATTTATCTGAAAATAATTGTAACATGACTTATGTAACAAATACATTACAATCTTTTGATGTAACATTACATTGTCTTAACATAATTATTAAGAAGAATTCTAAAGTTTGTGATTTGTATAACGGAATATTCATACATAATGATGAATTAAGATTTCCTGAAAACAAGATAATTGAAGACGAGATCAAAGAATTCTCTTTATTATCTAATCCGATAAACTATGATCATCATATTTTACTCACCGATTCACAAGAGAAGGAATTGACATCAAATCATATAATTAAGTCAAATTCTCATTCAAAATCTTTCTCTATGATATTTAAAAATCTCAACTCTTCTTGGACCTCAATACTAAAGATGACAATAAGTATTATCATTGGAATATGTATGATCCCAGTCTTAATCAAAGTATATTTTTATATCAAAAAATGCTGTTCTCAGGCTGAAAATCGGGAAAATCATTTCATCTGTCAATATAAAGGAGATGAAGAAACTGCAAAAATAAATTGGGAATAATATATTATAAGTCAACATATTATGATGCCAGTGGATTCAGTCCATGCAACCATTGAATCCGTGATAAAAGGAACTTTGGGCTCCATCTCAATGGGCGACATTACTTTCGAAAGTGAGAATCAATCCTGTAGTGGAGTATTGAGTAGTATTAAACGATCCTTTGACTAGATTGGCCGTTCTTTCATTTATACGCCCGTTCCCGATATCAACACACCTCATGGCGACCCTGCCAGCGCGGGCGCGTGGTTCGCGCTGGGCATTACCTAATTAGACACGCGGCAGTACCTACGTGCGCTACAAACTTTACTAACATACGTAAAATGGGCAAACAATGTTCAAAGTGTATATGTGAAAACAAAGAGATGGTGATATAGCATGGAGATTCAAGTATAGAGAATCCATTACAACGAATTATGAAACTAAATTATGGCTAAATTTGCGTCACCGGCGAAAATTAAGAACCTTACTTTTTACCATTCTTAATAAAGACTCCTCTTTCCTCAGCCTTACAATGAATCAGAACCAAATGAAGAGATTATTTACGATATTAATAGTGAATCTCAAATAGAAGATAATTCTAATGATAGTACAACAATTATTCAAAGGCAAAACCCCAAAAGTTCAAAGGTTCGAGATAAAGATTACTGCTTTTACTGCGAGTCAAGTTTTTAAATTTTGCTCGTCATTTACTCCGACATGAAGTCCAAAAAATTGTGTCAAAACCTAAAAAAAGTCTTTATAGAAAACAATTATTGCAGCTCTACGTTAAAAAGGAAACTACCTTGTAAATTCAAAAGAGATCACTAAACCGATGCGAAAATTCAAATTTACTGATTATTTGCCGTGTACAGAATGTCTGGGATTCTATTCTAAAAAACTATTGTGGAAACAAAAAAAAATGTAGTGGTAAATCAGGAAGTAAAACATTCAATCTGAGGCTCAAAACCTACTGATACGTCATCTTAAAATCGACGAAAAACTTAAGGAAACTGTATTTCCCCGAATGCGGGCAGACAAAATATCACTTATTGCAAAAAAAGACAACTTTATTATGCGCTTTCGGATCTCAATATTTAAAAACTCACCGAGAAAAACATTTCGTTAACGTAGTGTCTAGAAAAATGTGAGAGCTTGCAAAATTATTACTAGAATTAAAAAAAATTGATCGATATAAGGTTACCCAGCGAAATTCACAGTTGAAATTGACCAATCACGCTCGTTCATTCATCGTTCGACGCGCCTTGTTAGTCGCACGGTCGTTAGAGATTCACAAGTGCAGTGTCGAAAAAAAAATCCAATAAAAGTGTTTTACTAAAATTGTTTATCGTATTTTCTTCCCGTTTGATACGTAACTGTGGTTTGTTAAATAACATTTTTTTTTTAATTTATTTAAAAGGAACACTAACAATATACATATCATACACTCGCCACATAATTACACACTATCACACACACTGATACGTATATCAGTAATAAGTGTACGCAACATTCACAATGCGCCAAGCAAACATTACGTTACAACAGATTTAAGAACAAAAAAAGCAATAAACCTAATTAAATACAAGTAATTAAAACATAATTAAATTAATTAAAATAAGATATAAAAAAGAAATGTTCTAAACAAACAATTAACAGTTACAGATGGGATAAATGGTCAGTTAGTTTTTTTTTAACATTAGCTGGTGAAGTGTTGTTGTGATTGAACTAACCTATAATAAGGTAGGCTTTGTTTTTATTACGATTGTTGGCTGTTTTTTTTTTTTATATATGACGGCGGACAGATAGTACCGTCATCTAGTTTAAGAAGCATGTACCGCAGACAAGAGAGGGGGAATCGCCTCTCTCTTTATGCAACACTAAGTGGGGTGTGCGGGTTCCTTTTGAAGAGACGTACCGGCACGGTGCGCGGTTAGTAGTGGTCGGGACACGCTGTCGCACACTCGTACTTAGTGGAGCATATCAGTCTGCCCCTTTATAAAATTACGATACGTTTAAATATAGACAATTAATTATCTACCCGTGTATTTGCCCGCGACTACCCACGTCTACCCCAAAATGACCGATCGGGAAGCCGGTTGAAGTATTTGGAAACGCTTTTGATCAAGCAGCCAATACGTCTACAGTAGTAAATGGATTTCGTAAATGTGGGATTTGGCCCTATAATCCAAACGCGTTCTCCGAAACAGATTTTGCCCCTTCTGTGAAAACCGAGATCCAGTTAAATGACGGCCAAACTTCCACAAACCGAGAAGTATTTCAAGATATAAGCAATGTCACTATTGCCCAAACTTCAGACACAGTAGCTGCACAAACATCTGATAGTGCTGCGACTTTTAGCAGAGACGTTTTTTATGACACTTTGCCAGGGTGTTCCCACTGGAGTCCCGGGATAGTTAGTCAGGAATCAGCACCGTATCAAACTAAAGACAAACCAGAGACATCACAAGCAGAGCAAAATCAATCCAACCAGCAGACGCACTCACTAAAACCAGCTGAAAACCCTGTTTGTCAGGAACCAGAGACATCGCAACCAGTTAATGTGGCCACGTGCGATAAAAACTATAGTAGCGTTGTTTTGACTTCACCAAAAGAACTCTTTCCACTACCTAAAAAATCCTCTCGTGTTGCTAAAAAGCGTGGAAAAACAGCAATTATCACGTCTTCTCCCTACAAACAAAAATTTGAAATCATCGCCCAGAAAAAAAAGACGCTGAAGAGAAAAAACTAGAGAAAATAGAAACAAAAAAGAGAAGAGATGAATTAAAAAAACAGAAGAAAAGTACTACAAAACGTCAAAAAGAACCTTCAAAGAATAGCCGATCAGCGAAAACAGCGAAACGACGAAGAGTCTTATCATCTGAAGATGAAAGTGACACACCATGTATGTATTGTGAGGAAGTATATTCAGTTTCCATTGAAGGATGGATATCATGCTCATTATGTGGAAGATGGGCTCATAATAGCTGCGCAGGAATAGATGACGATGTTGACGAAGCCATCCATGTCTGCGAGTTCTGCCAGCTCAAATAATTATCTTTTACTGTGATTATTCTCATCACCCCATCTTACCTCAGGGGGGTACTCCATCTTACCAGCACCATGGGGCAAGACAGGGCTTAGTTGTTAATTAAAAAAAAAATATGATTGTTTCACTATGTATTTTTTTATATTATCGACCTTTAAAGCTGAAGTACCCCATCTTGCCACCCTTTCCCCTATATTATTAGCGACCTACTAGCGTACAATATATACAATAAAATACCAAACTATATAAACTATATAAAATAAACTGGACAAAAAGTCTTTACTTTTTCATCACATTACTGAAAACACCTGGCCGACACCTAAACAGATTAAAGATTTTGGAGATAATTGGCATAAATTGCCATTGATAAAGTGCTTTGAAGTCCCAGATATGATCGATCCAGCTTTGATTTATGCAGATAAGAGTCATTCCATGAATAGATCAGATGTACATGCACATATTAAAAAGAATCCGTATAATCCTGTTCCTTCTAAAAAAGTATTAGAGACTTTTTTGTCCACTGAAGCCACTAATTGGAAAGAATTTTTACAAGATATCCCAAAAATTCAAAGAAACCAAACAGTGGTACGTCGACAAATAACTGACGAAATTAATTTGACGACCTTTAAGCGGAAATTAAAACAATGGCTCATTCTTAGCAGCTTCTACAAGATAGATGAACTGTTCCAAACTATTGCACATCAATTGCACATCAGCCTACGGAAAGACCAAAGCAAAGAAGTTGTGTTTTATTAACAGATGCGCACACGTTATGCAATTGTAACATATTCGCGAAGATGTCACCAACCGAACGGAAAGAACATGTCAAAACAAACAAGCTCTGTTTCAACTGCCTCGGAGTTGGACATTCGGTGTTTAGGTGCCGTTTGCCAACATCATGCCGTATATGTATGAGACGTCACCACACTCTTCTACACCTACTTAACTACGGGGAGGCATCGGCTTCTCATGTTGTAGCTAATAAACCGATGTCATCCAATCAAGCAAATGTAGAAGAAGGGGAAGTTCAAGCAATGGTTGCGTCACACTATCACGCAGGGCGGAAACAGACAATTTCACTATTAAACAATAAACAGCAAGTATAATTTGCTATATTCCTTTTACTTTTCGCGCTTGTGAAGTCAACATCTCCTGAGGATGATCCGGTGTCGGGTCGAAACGTGCGTAGAGGTTCTAGTGGAGGATTTTGTGTGGTGTTGTACTATACTAATCTCCCGGTTGTCGGCGGAATATAGCAAATTATACTTGCTGTTTATTGTTTATCATGGACTTCCGCAAAGTAACGCCTGCTTCTATTCATTATTTAATTTCACTATTAGTAATTTTAAAGAATGAACGTGGACACACTACTGCATTGAAGGCGCTGATAGACTCAGGATCTCAAGCATGTTTTATAAGTGAGAAGGCAACTCAGATCCTGATACTACATAAGACAGCAGTAAACCTTATCGTGTCTGGACTTGAGTCCACGAAGGTTAGAGTCAGGCATGAAGTAAGTGTAAATGTATTATCACGATGGAACAATTTCATTTTAACTATTAAAGCCTACGTGATGAAGAAGCCCTTGACCTCTTACATACATTCAGGCACAATAATAAGAAGAGATTGGCCGCACCTTGCTGGCATTCAACTGGCAGACGAAACATTTTCCGACTCCTGTAACATCGATCTGCTATTGCGTGCCAATGAGTCTGTAAACATTGTGAAGAAGGGATTAATCAAAGGTCCACCAGGTACACCATGCGCACAAGATACATACCTAGGACGGATCCTTATGGGTGGAATTGACATGAAGGTCAGAAAGCATGAGCAATCCTTAAAGGTCATGAAACAAGAAGTTGGCATGGAAGATTTACTGAAAACAATATAGGAAGTTGATGAAGATACAAAACGAAATCTAACACAAAGGGAACAGTTATGTGAAGATATATACACGAAGACACAGAAGCGAGATGAATGTGGAAGATATGTTGTCAAAATACCATTCAACATTGAAAAACCTAAATCAACAAAGGCATAAAGAGAGGAAGAGATGGTAAAGTGATATCTGTTGGTAAAAAGCAGGAGAATACACAAAACGTTTCTCAGTATGGACTCACCAACCAACATATTTCGCTCTTACAAGGGATAACATTGGCACCAGAAAGACGTACAGGGGTTTTAAGAAGTCTGGGCCCACTTTTTTTTTTTTTTATACACTACAAGTTAGCCCTTGCCAGCAATCTCACTTGATGGTGAGTGATGATGCAGTCTAAGATGGTAGCGGGCTAACCTGTTATGGGTATGATAAACCCACACTTCTACTTGGTTTTTACGCGACATCGTGCCGGAACGCTAAATCGCTTTGCGACACGTCTTTGTCGGTAGGGTAGCGCTAAATCGCTTTGCGACACGTCTTTGTCGGTAGGGTAGCAACTAGCCACGGCCGAAGCCTCCCACCAGACCAGACTCGAACCGGGAATCGAACCCAGGACCTCCAACTTTTATAATGCGACAGCGCACGCACTGCGCCACGGAGGTCGTCGGTTATTCAAGCTTTATTGCTTGTCATGGAGGATAAATATTATGACAAGTTGAAGTCCGCATTGTCAACTAGTCTCCAAATGTTACCGATGACCAATGAAATCATAAAGGCACTGAAGGAGTCAAAAGACAAAACAACCGGGCACCCGTTGTTCGCGCGTGGACATGCTGAGTCATGTGGTTGAAGAGGGGGCCGGGGGTCCGGAGTGCGCGGGACCACGCCTTCATTTTTAGGCACTTTTGGATAAGCACGCTGCACCAGTGAACTCGCAAATCTACATATCTGTACATTCTACCAATAAATTAATTCAAGGCGACCTTGATATTTTAATTACTTATGTGCGTATCGCACACCCGTTTACGAGAACTGTGATATCTCGCAACCGTTTTGAATTGATTTTGCAAATGCTTCATTTTTCTGACAATGACGACCATAACAAAGAAGTTCGATTGCATCGAGATCGCCAGCTAATCGAAAATTTAAACGCTAATTTAAAAAAAAATTATACACCTACTGAAGACATCTGTATCGATGAAAGCATGGTGCCATTCCGTGGAAGGATCATATTTCGTCAATATAATAAACAAAAACGTCATAAATATGGCATCATCACGATCAACCCATTGCCGGCTCACTACAGAGCACGGGTCTCCTCTCAATATGAGAAAGGTTTGGCCATAGTCCACCACGCTGGCCATGTGCGGATTGGCAGACTTCACACGCTTTCGAGAACATTATGGAGAACTCTCAGGCGTGCAGGTTTCCTCACGATGTTTTCCTTCATCGTTGAAGCAAGTGATATTTTAATTGTTTAAACGATACGATATCGATGTGGCAAAATTGTTTCAAAACCAAAAATCGTTGTAGAATATAATAAAGAGAAAGGGGCACTTGATTTGGCTGATCAATTGGCTGCTAATTCGACACCTTTGAGAAAATGGCACAAGAAGCGCCATTAATTTATTGCTCAATACTACATTGATGAACGCCTATATTTTGTATCAAAAAGTAACAAATAGATCCCTATAAGTAACTTTAGATAAAGTATTGTGGAATATTTTTGTACGCAGGCAAATATACAAGAAATTCAGGATGAAAGACCAAAGAGGTTGAAACACAAACTGGTGGAGAAAGAAGAAAAGAGTTCAATGGTTAGGAGATTATGCTCTGTGTTATAAGAACATTGTACAGAGTCAAGGAAAAGAACAGGCTAAAAACAAAGTGATAACTGTCCAAACAAACCATTTTTGTGTTTTGATTGCTTTAATAAAGCCCATCTTTTCGCTTAAAATATTATAATACCAGAACTCTTGTAAAAGAGTAACAGAAAGCTAAATTTGTTAAAACAAATGCCAAATTATTGAGAAACATTGAAAAAAATCTAGATACCAAAACAAAGACTATGGTTAAGACAATTACTGACACTGCCAAAACAACTTAAAACAACCAAAATTGCTAAAACAATCAAAAATATTGGAACAACAAAAAACATTAAAGCCTAGGTCTAAGGACAAAGAAAATGATGAACATTTTATGTGTTAATTTAGTGGAGAGAAATTAGGATATCACAGCTATATAATATGGCATAAAGGAGTTTAAACTATGCACGATTCCGGGATACCTATAATGTAAGCATTAACGCAGGTAAAAATGACCAGACTAATAATACATCGACGAATGTTGTTATGTCTTTGTGCTGAGATTTATTGAATAAAGGACATACTCTTTATACGGACAACTGGTAAAAGTGTAGATTTGGCACGACAGCTAATAGACCTAGAAACGCACCTGGTAGGCACCATTCGCAAAATTTTGTAACAACAAAAAAACATTAAAGCCTAGATCTAAGGACAAAGAAAATGATGTAAATTTTATGTGTTATTGTTGTGAAGAGGACTATACAGAAATGAACGAGCAGCCTGTTGATGATTGGATCCAATGCAATTGCAAGAATTTGAGTTACGAGAAATACACAGCTTATGAGGGAAATGGCATATTTCTTTGTGACAACTCCACTGATAATAATAATAATAAACTTTATTGAAAAAACACTATGCTTACATAATAGATTAGAACATATGGCACAATATTAATCTTCTTAAACTTAGCTTAAACGATTACAATGATTTCCATTGGTTTAGGTGCATTATGGTTTTAGCAATTTTAAAATGTTTGATTATCTTTGGACCCCACACTAGGAGACCTGTATCTGTATCACTAGGAGACCTGTATCGGTATCACTAGGAGACCTGTATCTGTATCACTAGGAGACCTGTATCTGTATCACTAGGATAACTGATTAGTTGTGTGGGTTGATTGAAATAATGACTACTTCCTTTTATGACAATTATTATATTTCAGTACACCTTAAAACGTTCCGTTACACTTCTTCTCAATACTCCTCCGTAACACCAAATGTCCCGTCAACCTCTATCGACCATGCTTTTAAGTCAATCAATCGCCCCCACCGTCACTGAGTTGTGATTGGTCGACGTTTCTGAGCAGCAAAGTCATTGGTCGATATCAGCCAACTAAGTCAAATTAATGTCTTTTAATTATACAAATCTATTGGAAACTACAACTAAGTCAAAATAATGCCTTTTAAATATACAAATCTATCAGAACCTAACAGTTGTATTATTTTTATTGAACTGTATTCTTCATCATCATTCTGATTCAAACCATATTTTTTAACCATATTATTGTTTCCTGTATATACCTGTTTTTATTGTATATTCTTCAGTAACTGTTTCCTAATTGCCCTATGTCGATCCACTTTACCCGATGGATTGGGCAAAGCGGATAACGGTACCAAATTTAATGTGAATAATAATTTTAAGTAAGGTACTGATCTTACTTGATTTTTATTAATTATATTAAAAAAGTGTAGTAAATATAGTTGCAAACTCAGTAATTATTTTTGAAGTGAAAACTTCTTTAGCGGCGTTGAGCACTTTTTCTGTAATGGGTATAAAATCTTAAACTCGCGTCAGGACACGTGACCTGATCGAAAAAGCGTAAGACGGATGGAGAGTAGACAGCTATCCCCTCTCTACGGCGCGGCGAAAATGTATGCCTGGGCCTACTGTTTCGTTTAGGCAGCGCAGGGCGCTTGCGCGAATGTTCGTGTATGTTACAGCGTGCCACGCGCATCCATGGATGGTGACAGCTGATGGCTCGACCGTCTGTGTAGTGATCACATTGTTGTGTATTCGTAAAATTCGTGAATGTAAAGTGCTTAAAATATGGAAATTGATATAGATAAACTTTTTAATGTAAAATAATTGTAATAGTTTTAAAGTGTTAAATTTTTAATGTAATATAAATTGTCATGTTTGTGTACGATAGCGCAATAAATGAATATTGTATTCTACCACATAAATGATAGTACTTTTATACTGATAAAGCAATTGGTGCAAAATTATTCCCTAACCATTCCAAAATATCAAGTTTTCACTTCTGCCGGCACTCCCGGAGTGCAACCCGTCTTTTTTTTTTTATTTATCTGTATTGGCTTCCTTCCAATAGCCTCCCAAAGGTGTCCACTAGGCCCGGCCTTCCCCTATTACAATATGTCAATTAATGATTGAATATTAAACATAACACCATCAGAACACGCCACAACACTGCCACAACTTATCCCATAGCTTTTGGACGTTTTGTTACTCATTCGTTTCTCTTGAATGGTGACTATGGGATCATTTTCAAACCTAACACACTTAAGAAAGTGATAAGGAAACTATTTATTTCAAATTAAACATTATGAATTCATTTTAGATGAAACGTGATTATTATGAAATTTTATATTAAATATAAAAGTTAAAGTTAAAAGTTATGTCAGATAACCAGACATGTTGCTTCTCAAAGCGATTTTCACGGAATTAAATATGACAAAATTCAATCTAAACAAATAAAACTAACGTTCCAAATTTAAAGTAATTCAAACATAAACCAACCAGATCAGAGTTGACATCAAAAGAGTATGTATAATCTGAGATTACCAATCAACAGTTTCATAGGTAGATGTAACCAACTCATACCACCACACCACATTGTATAAACGAGTCATTATTTTTTTAAATTACACGGCTTTTCAAACCTTTAATCCTTCCTACACTATCAGGCTTATGTACGATTATGTTATACTCTACTAGAATATTATTGAAATACTATTTCAAAACGCTCGTCACTTAAGAAAACCTATCGCCAATCACTTAAAAATACAGTGCTACCAGCTTCTTTGGTCTAGATCATAGATAATACACTGTTGTCTAGATACCTTGATAAACTGTCAAAAACTAGGGATGCAAGTTTCGACCGCCTTACATTATGATGTTAAATAATATCGATATATTTTTATAGATATTTTAGTTTAAAATTACTTAAAAGTAAAAGAGGGTAAAATAAAACAAAATTATTTATCAATATGCCAGTATCTATGTATTTTTATTTGGTTGGTTCCTAGGAACCTATTTGATAAAAATTAAACCACACAAAAGGCTCATTTTTTTTTTTAAAAAAAAAAAGGTCTTGTGCTATATAATTATTTTGCAATTCCTATTTGCTGAGGTTGTTTATTTATTTCTTCATTATCCACCTATTAATGGGAAGGAAAACAAAGGATTTTTTTTTTAAATAAAGATTAGGTTTCAATTCTAAACGAAATTATACGCGATATTTACGGTCATGTATTTATCCATTAATTTTATAGTCTGTGTCTGTGGTTGCAACTTGCAACGTCAAATAAGCTTAATTTGTGGGTGTTAACGTTATTGTGTTTTTTACAGTTAGTTTATATTAAAAATGTGTTTAAATCCTGCGTAAATGTACAGTGTATGTATTAATTTAGACGTTTTTGGTGGACCACTAGTTGTTCTTGCGTGTTTTAAATTGTTTTATACCCGAATATTTTCAAGTTACGTGTTAGCGAAAAGTTGTTTGTTTACTAAACAGTAACGAACGACGGGACGAATTCATTTGATATAAATATAATGCAATAGAATAATCAACGATAGAATCATGTAGCTGTGATTTTCAGAATAGCTAATAGGTTTATTTTAATACCCGACTAAGTTTGTCTGGGCTTCTTCTTAGACCAGAGTGTTTTAAAACCTGTTTAGGTTAGGTTCTTAAGTTAACAAATCATAGTTATCATTATCACAGAATGAATGAATTTTTAAAAACGCTTCATGTGATAGGCCAATATAATTAAATACTATTTCATTTAATGTGTGTGGAAAATCCTCTAGGTTTTCCTATCTGAATTGATGACATATTTCATTTCTATTACTACTATTGTTTTGCATATATGTATTATGTTATTTATATTTTTAGTTGTCGATATATTTAACCTTATATTTTCTTTATATGATTGTACACCTCACCTTACTCTATATTTTATTCCTTCTTTGTGCTAGGTTGCCTGGTAGAGATTGATAGCGATAAGGCCGCCTATTGCACCTATTTATTTTTCTGTGTGTGTTTATTTCTTTATTTTTTTTTCTCTCTTTTTGTATGATATGCAATAGAGTATATTTTCATTTCATTTATGTGGTGGTACACCAGAATGTACTACTATAGACAAGATGTTTGGCCAATAACAAACCAGAATTAAACCAAATAGTTTTAATTTTTATTAGATAGATAGATGAAGTCTTTATTGCACATTACAAAACTTAGATTATTACTAAAGAGTTCAATTAAGTTTTGTACTTGGTAATTTTTTTTTCAAATTCAAATTATCTTTATCCAATAGTCCTTTAAAAGGCGCTTTTGACACGTCAATAATTTACATACTAGTGATTTGATGGTGATAACTACATTCGTAAACTTAAAACTAATGCTATGAGGGTTCCAAACGCGCCCCGGTCTAAGAAGAAGCCCACAACAAACTTAGCCAGGTAAATTTTCTTTTTGTAATCACCATATCACATGCCACTTAAAATTATATTAAGAGCTATCTTATTGGAGCAATATTTCACACCTATGCATAATGCGTAACCACAAAACTTTTCACCAGTACAAATCATGTTATACTGAAATGCTATGAAGCTCGTAATATTGCATGATTAATTGAACAACTTATAATTACTAATAGATACATGTCACTGACACAACTGGACCCATTTAACCAACCTAGTTGTACAAAGCCGCTTTTCTTGCATTTTGAGCAATTGGATGTTTAAACTTTTATGTTTTTTTCCTAATGGTTGTAGCAAGTTAATGTTGTAAATATAACTTTTTGTTGTCGATTCAGAGCTTTGACATATTCTATCAATGCCTGAAATCATTCCATAAAGTGGTTGAACTCGTGACATCAAAAGGAGGGGAGAAGTCTAGGACTGACAGACTACAATCATCATCATCATGATCAACCCATTACCGGCTCACTACAGAACACAGGTCTCTTTCAATATGAGAATGGTTTGGCCATAGTACACCACGCTGGCCATGAGCAGATTGGCAGGCTTCACACGCATTTGAGAATATTATGGAGAACTCTCAGGCGTGCAGGTTTCCTCACGATGTTTTCCTTCACCGTTGAAGCAAGTAATATTTTAATTTTTAAAAATGCATATAACTCCAAAAAGTTAGAGGTGCATGGCCGAATTCGACCCGCCAACCTCTGATTAGGAGGTTGACACCCTAACCACTAGGCTATCACCGCTTACAGACTACAATACAAACATATAAATCCATTTATTTTACTACAAGTTGCCCTTTCTACTTTATGGTTAGTGATGATGTGGTCTAAGAAGGTAGCAGGCTAACCGGTTAGGGAGACTAAGGCAGTAACATTAAATCCATACTCCTGACCTACTCTACGTTTTCTATAGTGGATGGGTCACACCATTTCACTCACTTGTTAAACACTATCTTTTTCCAATTTCAGTTTCCAAACTATATAAAACCCTGATCAAGCAAGACCATAGATCAAAAGATGAAATAATGAGGTATGATAACAAATTGTGGAGAATATTATATTCCGGAAATTGATTAAATTGGTCCAAGAATACAGCCAAACTTTTTGAGTGTATACAAAGCAGTATACACCTGTGTTTAATGTTAATACTGCTACTCGGGAACTGCATAAAGTGACGGAGTGGAGCGTATAGTCTGCTCCTTATAAATTACCATGCTTATAATTGTAATTCTGTTCTTCTAAGAGTATCTGGTCTCTTTGCTCGAAACTACCCACGTCTACCCAAATTACCGACTAAGACACACCCTCGTCCCGTAGTCATCCTACAAGTTTATTACAAAACAGTATACAGCTGTGTTTAATGTTAATACTGCCGGCTACTTGGGAACTGCATAAAGTGACTTAAACAAAATAAAATATAATAATAATAATAAGGAACAAATAAGAGGGCTTATTCAGTTATGTTGGAGTGCTTGAATTGGGTAAATCTGCTGAAATATGTACGTTTTAATAACAAACAAAGTTAAAATCAATATCTTTGTATTAAAAGCAATGGATTAAGTATTGCTGATCATGGAATTTCATGATAAGATCGTTTTAGAAAAGACATTATATTAAGTAGACAAGAGAAATATCAATAATGCATTGATTGAAGACAATATCAGACTTACAGAACAAATTAAGTGATGAAATTGAAGACAACACAAACCTTGGTAAGTGTATTACAGTAGGAAACGGGAAAAGCGTTCACGCATCCCATCCCATCGCTTCGGGCAAGGTGTGTGGGCCTCACCAGTGACCTAAATACCCACTAAAACCCAGCGATGAAAAATAACTTACAGTTAGTATTTTTCACAAGGAATCTGTTGTTTATGCCACCTTCCTGTATGAACAATTTTACTAGCCTGGGTGGTTTTTTCTATATTTTTTAACCGAGATGAACCTGATGTTAAGTCGTACTGTATTAATTTTTTTTTATATATTATATATATAATGGATAAAACAATATTTGATGTGTACTTCAATCAATTTGTTGACTTTTAATGTTGTATATTTATTTCAATTAGATTGGCCATTTAGTATTTTATATAATGTTGAGATTATAAAAAAATAAAACAATATTACTTTAGTAGAATGTTATGATAAAATTCGAATTAGATACTGCAATTTCATTGAATGATAAGTGATGATTCATGGTGAAGCATAGTAGATTTTTTTTGAGCCCATACTCCTAAATCGGTTCCTATGTGACATCGTACCGAACGCCTGGCGGTCGGGTGGTAACTAGCCACAGCAAAAGCGTCCAACCAAATCACACTCGAGCTCAGTACCTCCCACTTTAAATAGATCATCAAAATTTTTACCATTGAAATGATAGATTTCTTTATTTACCGTAGTAAATATAATTTATATACTTTACAAAGAATGCTCTAGAATATTTTGTGATGCCGATGAATTGAAGATCTCTGTATTCAAGTGGATTTTATGCATTTTACAGGTGAACAACATGTGATGGTTTTGAGGTGAACGGAGAAGAAATCTCACGTTTCTATAGCCCTCCACACATGATGGGAATTATGAAATATTTGGTAAAGAACAATCTTAAATGCATTATATACTATAGATATTTAATTAATAGCTACAAATAAGTTTGACGGCAATCAGAGAGCAGCACCATCTAGTTTTAGGATCATGTTCCACAGACAAGACTGGCATCGCCACTCGCCTCGGTGGTCGAGTTGCGGTAGTGCATAGTCGTACTTGGTGGAGCGTATAGTCTGCTCCTTATAAATTATCATACTTATAATTGTAATTCTGTTCAACCAAGAGGATCAGGTCTCTTTGCCCGAAACTACCCACGCCTACCCAAATTACCGACGAAGACACCCGCCCCGCAGTCATCCTATAAGTTTATTAATTAAATTCACATAACTAATGTAACATAATATGTTCTATACAATTAAAAGATAGTTTAATCTCGTATTATTCTACGTTACAATGAGAATAGCGGTATCTAGCGAAAATGCCTACCAAGATAGTCCCAAATAACTTTATCATGCACGTATATTTATGAGACAGAATACGAACTTATAAATAAACTTTAATAATATACAGAGTGACACTTATTATATGAAAATCACTTTACTGCATTTATTTCTTGATACCACTAGGGAGCCTGAATCGCAACTATAGTCGTAAAAATGTAATAGGCCCGTTTGGACATATGTCATAGTGACGGAACTAGTTATGTAACCATACGACTCAGTACTCGATACTTACGATAAATCGATTCAAGTTTGAATATTTCTCATTTGATTATATACTTATTGTTAAGAAGAACAGTGGATTAAAATTTTGTTTAGAAAATTTAACTTTAAATTTAATACTGCAGATATTTTGAAATGGTAGAATTTGTTTTTAGTTTAATATTTTTAGTTGCAATGAATAACTCTTTATTGATTTTCTTTGGATTATGAGCCAAAATCGTCACATGTAAATACATATAATCATTTCATTTTCAAGGATGAAATCAATATAGACGTTTCTGTCGTAATCTTCTTTTATTATTTTTCGAGTTCTTTCTACCACTTTTATCCAGTCTTCTACTGTAATTGTGGCACAAGCTTTTTTCAACAATTTCCAGTCCATGCTGAACTGCCAATTCATCAATTTAATTATCTGGTAAAAGAAAATAAACCTGCGAAACTAAATACATTTTTATTTATTTTCTTTTACCAGTTTCATCAATGACATGAAAATGTTGAAAGCTGATTTCAATATTTTCATGTCAGCTTCAATGACTTGTCTTAGTAGCCATGCCACTAAATCCGCCTTTTGTTTGCTTACAAACTTACAAAATTATACTATATTAAAAGAATAATATGTTTTATTACAATCACAATGTGGTTATTAATTTAGAGTTCAACATTCCTTTACAAGTAATCATTGAATCAATTATACGTTTTGTCTGATAAATATCGATTTTTTTGGTAACATCCCTAGTAATTAAAAAGAAAAAGAGTCCACCGACGTAACCTTGTAACCATGTCCAGTATTATGGGCCAAAAATGGTTATGTTTAAATAAAATGGTTTATTAGGCAAAATAAATAGTAAAATTGCCTTCTTTAGTAATTATTACAATAATTATGTATTTTTAACTCAAAAAAGATATGTAATCGTGATGTTATAACTTTTTAGAAATAAATAATATTGTGTGTGTCCATAACAAGGTTATGCTGTAGATTTTTTATGTCATTTCTGACATGTGTCCAAACGGGCCTATTAAATTTTTACAACTATAAATATAATTTTTCAGTAAGTAGAAAAATGTGAATAAATAATGGCGAGAAATAGTTACTGCAATGCCGCGTTGCCGCCATTGTTTGACAGGCGTTCCAACCAACCACTGGTCCAATGCTGCCACCTTTGTAACCACAGATAGGCATTGTTTCTACAGACTCTTTTGATATTCCCAGGATCGAATACGGGTAGCGGCAATTTTAAAAATTTTATAATTTCCGATATTTCTCCGGTCTGATCTGTTGGGAGACTTCGGCCGCGGCTCGTTACCGACGGATTTATACAGCCCAGTGATTTACTTTCCGGTATGATGCCGCGTAGAACCCACTAAAGAGGTCCAGCCACTGGGGTTATTGACGATGGTGGATACAAAACAGCGCCATCTATTGTGTAATAGATGAAACTCTTTCGATTCTATACAAATTGAAGTTTTAGACCGCACTTCGCACTATAAACCATTGAGTTAAAGTAAGCTTTGATAGCCTAGTGGTAAGGACGTCAGCCTCCTATCAGAGGTCGGGGGTTCGATTCCGGGCACGCACCTCTAACCTTTTGGAGTTATGTGCGTTTTTAAGCAATTAAAATATCACTTGCTTCAACGGTGAAGGAAAATCGTCGTGAGGAAACCTGCATGCCTGAGAGTTCTCTATAATGTTCTCAAAGGCGCGTGAAGTCTGCCAATCCGCACATGGCCAGCGTGGTGGACTATGGCCGAACCCTTCTCATATTGAGAGGAGACTCATATTAAGGTTGAATGCGCACTACTGGGTCTCCCAGGCCGAGCTCCTTGCCCTGGATTGGGCTGCCTCTTTCGCGACGAAGCGCCCGGAAGCTTCCATCGGCATATACACCGACTCAAGATCATCCCTTGAATCGGTGGTCGGGCGCAGATCCCTCTATCCCCTGGTTGCAGGCATCGTCGACAAACTAGAGATACGTCGCACCCAGAACAAGGAAGTATCCTTGTTCTGGGCGCATCTATGAAAAAAATCCAATAAGGTACAGATTCGATAGAAGTACACTAAGGCGTTATACTCGTAAGTTAAATAGTTGCAATGTTCTTTGAAGACATAACTAAAAATTTTTGGTTCCCAGACAAATGGAAGAAGATCAGGTTACATTGAAATATTTAGGCAATTTAACTGGAACATTATCAGATATCTTAGTAGAAAGTGATTATATTCCTTTGACAAGTTTAAATAAGGCATGTAAAGGTCTGAGATATTGTGGAAATCAATTTATCATTACAGAGAGAGGCCATGGTTTCAACATCAATTACAATTTTACAGATGCTATTAAAATTCTTTTAGATAATATTCCAATATGTCAAATTAATAGAGAAATCGCTCTAGAGGACTTGTCATATTACAGAAATGAATTGAAATTGTCCTTTGACAATCAGTACAAAATGGATAAATGTTATGACATTATAGAAAAGATAATCAATAAAAAGTCGATTACTAGACGAGATTTTTCATATATCACACAGATAGTTCCTGGATATGGTATAGGGTTTGGTTTATATAACAATCAAGTTCATAAATATAATATGATTTATCGTAGAATAACGGTAAAATCGATAATTTGTAATTTATCTGAAAATAATTGTAACATGACTTATGTAACAAATACATTACAATCTTTTGATGTAACATTACATTGTCTTAACATAATTATTAAGAAGAATTCTAAAGTTTGTGATTTGTATAACGGAATATTCATACATAATGATGAATTAAGATTTCCTGAAAACAAGATAATTGAAGACGAGATCAAAGAATTCTCTTTATTATCTAATCCGATAAACTATGATCATCATATTTTACTCACCGATTCACAAGAGAAGGAATTGACATCAAATCATATAATTAAGTCAAATTCTCATTCAAAATCTTTCTCTATGATATTTAAAAATCTCAACTCTTCTTGGACCTCAATACTAAAGATGACAATAAGTATTATCATTGGAATATGTATGATCCCAGTCTTAATCAAAGTATATTTTTATATCAAAAAATGCTGTTCTCAGGCTGAAAATCGGGAAAATCATTTCATCTGTCAATATAAAGGAGATGAAGAAACTGCAAAAATAAATTGGGAATAATATATTATAAGTCAACATATTATGATGCCAGTGGATTCAGTCCATGCAACCATTGAATCCGTGATAAAAGGAACTTTGGGCTCCATCTCAATGGGCGACATTACTTTCGAAAGTGAGAATCAATCCTGTAGTGGAGTATTGAGTAGTATTAAACGATCCTTTGACTAGATTGGCCGTTCTTTCATTTATACGCCCGTTCCCGATATCAACACACCTCATGGCGACCCTGCCAGCGCGGGCGCGTGGTTCGCGCTGGGCATTACCTAATTAGACACGCGGCAGTACCTACGTGCGCTACAAACTTTACTAACATACGTAAAATGGGCAAACAATGTTCAAAGTGTATATGTGAAAACAAAGAGATGGTGATATAGCATGGAGATTCAAGTATAGAGAATCCATTACAACGAATTATGAAACTAAATTATGGCTAAATTTGCGTCACCGGCGAAAATTAAGAACCTTACTTTTTACCATTCTTAATAAAGACTCCTCTTTCCTCAGCCTTACAATGAATCAGAACCAAATGAAGAGATTATTTACGATATTAATAGTGAATCTCAAATAGAAGATAATTCTAATGATAGTACAACAATTATTCAAAGGCAAAACCCCAAAAGTTCAAAGGTTCGAGATAAAGATTACTGCTTTTACTGCGAGTCAAGTTTTTAAATTTTGCTCGTCATTTACTCCGACATGAAGTCCAAAAAATTGTGTCAAAACCTAAAAAAAGTCTTTATAGAAAACAATTATTGCAGCTCTACGTTAAAAAGGAAACTACCTTGTAAATTCAAAAGAGATCACTAAACCGATGCGAAAATTCAAATTTACTGATTATTTGCCGTGTACAGAATGTCTGGGATTCTATTCTAAAAAACTATTGTGGAAACAAAAAAAAATGTAGTGGTAAATCAGGAAGTAAAACATTCAATCTGAGGCTCAAAACCTACTGATACGTCATCTTAAAATCGACGAAAAACTTAAGGAAACTGTATTTCCCCGAATGCGGGCAGACAAAATATCACTTATTGCAAAAAAAGACAACTTTATTATGCGCTTTCGGATCTCAATATTTAAAAACTCACCGAGAAAAACATTTCGTTAACGTAGTGTCTAGAAAAATGTGAGAGCTTGCAAAATTATTACTAGAATTAAAAAAAATTGATCGATATAAGGTTACCCAGCGAAATTCACAGTTGAAATTGACCAATCACGCTCGTTCATTCATCGTTCGACGCGCCTTGTTAGTCGCACGGTCGTTAGAGATTCACAAGTGCAGTGTCGAAAAAAAATTCAATAAAAGTGTTTTACTAAAATTGTTTATCGTATTTTCTTCCCGTTTGATACGTAACTGTGGTTTGTTAAATAACATTTTTTTTTTAATTTATTTAAAAGGAACACTAACAATATACATATCATACACTCGCCACATAATTACACACTATCACACACACTGATACGTATATCAGTAATAAGTGTACGCAACATTCACAATGCGCCAAGCAAACATTACGTTACAACAGATTTAAGAACAAAAAAAGCAATAAACCTAATTAAATACAAGTAATTAAAACATAATTAAATTAATTAAAATAAGATATAAAAAAGAAATGTTCTAAACAAACAATTAACAGTTACAGATGGGATAAATGGTCAGTTAGTTTTTTTTTAACATTAGCTGGTGAAGTGTTGTTGTGATTGAACTAACCTATAATAAGGTAGGCTTTGTTTTTATTACGATTGTTGGCTGTTTTTTTTTTTTATATATGACGGCGGACAGATAGTACCGTCATCTAGTTTAAGAAGCATGTACCGCAGACAAGAGAGGGGGAATCGCCTCTCTCTTTATGCAACACTAAGTGGGGTGTGCGGGTTCCTTTTGAAGAGACGTACCGGCACGGTGCGCGGTTAGTAGTGGTCGGGACACGCTGTCGCACACTCGTACTTAGTGGAGCATATCAGTCTGCCCCTTTATAAAATTACGATACGTTTAAATATAGACAATTAATTATCTACCCGTGTATTTGCCCGCGACTACCCACGTCTACCCCAAAATGACCGATCGGGAAGCCGGTTGAAGTATTTGGAAACGCTTTTGATCAAGCAGCCAATACGTCTACAGTAGTAAATGGATTTCGTAAATGTGGGATTTGGCCCTATAATCCAAACGCGTTCTCCGAAACAGATTTTGCCCCTTCTGTGAAAACCGAGATCCAGTTAAATGACGGCCAAACTTCCACAAACCGAGAAGTATTTCAAGATATAAGCAATGTCACTATTGCCCAAACTTCAGACACAGTAGCTGCACAAACATCTGATAGTGCTGCGACTTTTAGCAGAGACGTTTTTTATGACACTTTGCCAGGGTGTTCCCACTGGAGTCCCGGGATAGTTAGTCAGGAATCAGCACCGTATCAAACTAAAGACAAACCAGAGACATCACAAGCAGAGCAAAATCAATCCAACCAGCAGACGCACTCACTAAAACCAGCTGAAAACCCTGTTTGTCAGGAACCAGAGACATCGCAACCAGTTAATGTGGCCACGTGCGATAAAAACTATAGTAGCGTTGTTTTGACTTCACCAAAAGAACTCTTTCCACTACCTAAAAAATCCTCTCGTGTTGCTAAAAAGCGTGGAAAAACAGCAATTATCACGTCTTCTCCCTACAAACAAAAATTTGAAATCATCGCCCAGAAAAAAAAGACGCTGAAGAGAAAAAACTAGAGAAAATAGAAACAAAAAAGAGAAGAGATGAATTAAAAAAACAGAAGAAAAGTACTACAAAACGTCAAAAAGAACCTTCAAAGAATAGCCGATCAGCGAAAACAGCGAAACGACGAAGAGTCTTATCATCTGAAGATGAAAGTGACACACCATGTATGTATTGTGAGGAAGTATATTCAGTTTCCATTGAAGGATGGATATCATGCTCATTATGTGGAAGATGGGCTCATAATAGCTGCGCAGGAATAGATGACGATGTTGACGAAGCCATCCATGTCTGCGAGTTCTGCCAGCTCAAATAATTATCTTTTACTGTGATTATTCTCATCACCCCATCTTACCTCAGGGGGGTACTCCATCTTACCAGCACCATGGGGCAAGACAGGGCTTAGTTGTTAATTAAAAAAAAAATATGATTGTTTCACTATGTATTTTTTTATATTATCGACCTTTAAAGCTGAAGTACCCCATCTTGCCACCCTTTCCCCTATATTATTAGCGACCTACTAGCGTACAATATATACAATAAAATACCAAACTATATAACTGACGAAATTAATTTGACGACCTTTAAGCGGAAATTAAAACAATGGCTCATTCTTAGCAGCTTCTACAAGATAGATGAACTGTTCCAAACTATTGCACATCAATTGCACATCAGCCTACGGAAAGACCAAAGCAAAGAAGTTGTGTTTTATTAACAGATGCGCACACGTTATGCAATTGTAACATATTCGCGAAGATGTCACCAACCGAACGGAAAGAACATGTCAAAACAAACAAGCTCTGTTTCAACTGCCTCGGAGTTGGACATTCGGTGTTTAGGTGCCGTTTGCCAACATCATGCCGTATATGTATGAGACGTCACCACACTCTTCTACACCTACCTAACTACGGGGAGGCATCGGCTTCTCATGTTGTAGCTAATAAACCGATGTCATCCAATCAAGCAAATGTAGAAGAAGGGGAAGTTCAAGCAATGGTTGCGTCACACTATCACGCAGGGCGGAAACAGACAATTTCACTATTAAACAATAAACAGCAAGTATAATTTGCTATATTCCTTTTACTTTTCGCGCTTGTGAAGTCAACATCTCCTGAGGATGATCCGGTGTCGGGTCGAAACGTGCGTAGAGGTTCTAGTGGAGGATTTTGTGTGGTGTTGTACTATACTAATCTCCCGGTTGTCGGCGGAATATAGCAAATTATACTTGCTGTTTATTGTTTATCATGGACTTCCGCAAAGTAACGCCTGCTTCTATTCATTATTTAATTTCACTATTAGTAATTTTAAAGAATGAACGTGGACACACTACTGCATTGAAGGCGCTGATAGACTCAGGATCTCAAGCATGTTTTATAAGTGAGAAGGCAACTCAGATCCTGATACTACATAAGACAGCAGTAAACCTTATCGTGTCTGGACTTGAGTCCACGAAGGTTAGAGTCAGGCATGAAGTAAGTGTAAATGTATTATCACGATGGAACAATTTCATTTTAACTATTAAAGCCTACGTGATGAAGAAGCCCTTGACCTCTTACATACATTCAGGCACAATAATAAGAAGAGATTGGCCGCACCTTGCTGGCATTCAACTGGCAGACGAAACATTTTCCGACTCCTGTAACATCGATCTGCTATTGCGTGCCAATGAGTCTGTAAACATTGTGAAGAAGGGATTAATCAAAGGTCCACCAGGTACACCATGCGCACAAGATACATACCTAGGACGGATCCTTATGGGTGGAATTGACATGAAGGTCAGAAAGCATGAGCAATCCTTAAAGGTCATGAAACAAGAAGTTGGCATGGAAGATTTACTGAAAACAATATAGGAAGTTGATGAAGATACAAAACGAAATCTAACACAAAGGGAACAGTTATGTGAAGATATATACACGAAGACACAGAAGCGAGATGAATGTGGAAGATATGTTGTCAAAATACCATTCAACATTGAAAAACCTAAATCAACAAAGGCATAAAGAGAGGAAGAGATGGTAAAGTGATATCTGTTGGTAAAAAGCAGGAGAATACACAAAACGTTTCTCAGTATGGACTCACCAACCAACATATTTCGCTCTTACAAGGGATAACATTGGCACCAGAAAGACGTACAGGGGTTTTAAGAAGTCTGGGCCCACTTTTTTTTTTTTTTATACACTACAAGTTAGCCCTTGCCAGCAATCTCACTTGATGGTGAGTGATGATGCAGTCTAAGATGGTAGCGGGCTAACCTGTTATGGGTATGATAAACCCACACTTCTACTTGGTTTTTACGCGACATCGTGCCGGAACGCTAAATCGCTTTGCGACACGTCTTTGTCGGTAGGGTAGCGCTAAATCGCTTTGCGACACGTCTTTGTCGGTAGGGTAGCAACTAGCCACGGCCGAAGCCTCCCACCAGACCAGACTCGAACCGGGAATCGAACCCAGGACCTCCAACTTTTATAATGCGACAGCGCACGCACTGCGCCACGGAGGTCGTCGGTTATTCAAGCTTTATTGCTTGTCATGGAGGATAAATATTATGACAAGTTGAAGTCCGCATTGTCAACTAGTCTCCAAATGTTACCGATGACCAATGAAATCATAAAGGCACTGAAGGAGTCAAAAGACAAAACAACCGGGCACCCGTTGTTCGCGCGTGGACATGCTGAGTCATGTGGTTGAAGAGGGGGCCGGGGGTCCGGAGTGCGCGGGACCACGCCTTCATTTTTAGGCACTTTTGGATAAGCACGCTGCACCAGTGAACTCGCAAATCTACATATCTGTACATTCTACCAATAAATTAATTCAAGGCGACCTTGATATTTTAATTACTTATGTGCGTATCGCACACCCGTTTACGAGAACTGTGATATCTCGCAACCGTTTTGAATTGATTTTGCAAATGCTTCATTTTTCTGACAATGACGACCATAACAAAGAAGTTCGATTGCATCGAGATCGCCAGCTAATCGAAAATTTAAACGCTAATTTAAAAAAAAATTATACACCTACTGAAGACATCTGTATCGATGAAAGCATGGTGCCATTCCGTGGAAGGATCATATTTCGTCAATATAATAAACAAGAACGTCATAAATATGGCATCATCACGATCAACCCATTGCCGGCTCACTACAGAGCACGGGTCTCCTCTCAATATGAGAAAGGTTTGGCCATGGTCCACCACGCTGGCCATGTGCGGATTGGCAGACTTCACACGCCTTTGAGAACTTTATGGAGAACTCTCAGGCGTGCAGGTTTCCTCACGATGTTTTCCTTCATCGTTGAAGCAAGTGATATTTTAATTGTTTAAACGATACGATATCGATGTGGCAAAATTGTTTCAAAACCAAAAATCGTTGTAGAATATAATAAAGAGAAAGGGGCACTTGATTTGGCTGATCAATTGGCTGCTAATTCGACACCTTTGAGAAAATGGCACAAGAAGCGCCATTAATTTATTGCTCAATACTACATTGATGAACGCCTATATTTTGTATCAAAAAGTAACAAATAGATCCCTATAAGTAACTTTAGATAAAGTATTGTGGAATATTTTTGTACGCAGGCAAATATACAAGAAATTCAGGATGAAAGACCAAAGAGGTTGAAACACAAACTGGTGGAGAAAGAAGAAAAGAGTTCAATGGTTAGGAGATTATGCTCTGTGTTATAAGAACATTGTACAGAGTCAAGGAAAAGAACAGGCTAAAAACAAAGTGATAACTGTCCAAACAAACCATTTTTGTGTTTTGATTGCTTTAATAAAGCCCATCTTTTCGCTTAAAATATTATAATACCAGAACTCTTGTAAAAGAGTAACAGAAAGCTAAATTTGTTAAAACAAATGCCAAATTATTGAGAAACATTGAAAAAAATCTAGATACCAAAACAAAGACTATGGTTAAGACAATTACTGACACTGCCAAAACAACTTAAAACAACCAAAATTGCTAAAACAATCAAAAATATTGGAACAACAAAAAACATTAAAGCCTAGGTCTAAGGACAAAGAAAATGATGAACATTTTATGTGTTAATTTAGTGGAGAGAAATTAGGATATCACAGCTATATAATATGGCATAAAGGAGTTTAAACTATGCACGATTCTGGGATACCTATAATGTAAGCATTAACGCAGGTAAAAATGACCAGACTAATAATACATCGACGAATGTTGTTATGTCTTTGTGCTGAGATTTATTGAATAAAGGACATACTCTTTATACGGACAACTGGTAAAAGTGTAGATTTGGCACGACAGCTAATAGACCTAGAAACGCACCTGGTAGGCACCATTCGCAAAATTTTGTAACAACAAAAAAACATTAAAGCCTAGATCTAAGGACAAAGAAAATGATGTAAATTTTATGTGTTATTGTTGTGAAGAGGACTATACAGAAATGAACGAGCAGCCTGTTGATGATTGGATCCAATGCAATTGCAAGAATTTGAGTTACGAGAAATACACAGCTTATGAGGGAAATGGCATATTTCTTTGTGACAACTCCACTGATAATAATAATAATAAACTTTATTGAAAAAACACTATGCTTACATAATAGATTAGAACATATGGCACAATATTAATCTTCTTAAACTTAGCTTAAACGATTACAATGATTTCCATTGGTTTAGGTGCATTATGGTTTTAGCAATTTTAAAATGTTTGATTATCTTTGGACCCCACACTAGGAGACCTGTATCTGTATCACTAGGAGACCTGTATCGGTATCACTAGGAGACCTGTATCTGTATCACTAGGAGACCTGTATCTGTATCACTAGGAGACCTGTATCTGTATCACTAGGATAACTGATTAGTTGTGTGGGTTGATTGAAATAATGACTACTTCCTTTTATGACAATTATTATATTTCAGTACACCTTAAAACGTTCCGTTACACTTCTTCTCAATACTCCTCCGTAACACCAAATGTCCCGTCAACCTCTATCGACCATGCTTTTAAGTCAATCAATCGCCCCCACCGTCACTGAGTTGTGATTGGTCGACGTTTCTGAGCAGCAAAGTCATTGGTCGATATCAGCCAACTAAGTCAAATTAATGTCTTTTAATTATACAAATCTATTGGAAACTACAACTAAGTCAAAATAATGCCTTTTAAATATACAAATCTATCAGAACCTAACAGTTGTATTATTTTTATTGAACTGTATTCTTCATCATCATTCTGATTCAAACCATATTTTTTAACCATATTATTGTTTCCTGTATATACCTGTTTTTATTGTATATTCTTCAGTAACTGTTTCCTAATTGCCCTATGTCGATCCACTTTACCCGGTGGATTGGGCAAAGCGGATAACGGTACCAAATTTAATGTGAATAATAATTTTAAGTAAGGTACTGATCTTACTTGATTTTTATTAATTATATTAAAAAAGTGTAGTAAATATAGTTGCAAACTCAGTAATTATTTTTTATTTATCTGTATTGGCTTCCTTCCAATAGCCTCCCAAAGGTGTCCACTAGGCCCGGCCTTCCCCTATTACAATATGTCAATTAATGATTGAATATTAAACATAACACCATCAGAACACGCCACAACACTGCCACAACTTATCCCATAGCTTTTGGACGTTTTGTTACTCATTCGTTTCTCTTGAATGGTGACTATGGGATCATTTTCAAACCTAACACACTTAAGAAAGTGATAAGGAAACTATTTATTTCAAATTAAACATTATGAATTCATTTTAGATGAAACGTGATTATTATGAAATTTTATATTAAATATAAAAGTTATGTCAGATAACCAGACATGTTGCTTCTCAAAGCGATTTTCACGGAATTAAATATGACAAAATTCAATCTAAACAAATAAAACTAACGTTCCAAATTTAAAGTAATTCAAACATAAACCAACCAGATCAGAGTTGACATCAAAAGAGTATGTATAATCTGAGATTACCAATCAACAGTTTCATAGGTAGATGTAACCAACTCATACCACCACACCACATTGTATAAACGAGTCATTATTTTTTTAAATTACACGGCTTTTCAAACCTTTAATCCTTCCTACACTATCAGGCTTATGTACGATTATGTTATTGAAATACTATTTCAAAACGCTCGTCACTTAAGAAAACCTATCGCCAATCACTTAAAAATACAGTGCTACCAGCTTCTTTGGTCTAGATCATAGATAATACACTGTTGTCTAGATACCTTGATAAACTGTCAAAAACTAGGGATGCAAGTTTCGACCGCCTTACATTATGATGTTAAATAATATCGATATATTTTTATAGATATTTTAGTTTAAAATTACTTAAAAGTAAAAGAGGGTAAAATAAAACAAAATTATTTATCAATATGCCAGTATCTATGTATTTTTATTTGGTTGGTTCCTAGGAACCTATTTGATAAAAATTAAACCACACAAAAGGCTCATTTTTTTTTTTTAAAAAAAAAAGGTCTTGTGCTATATAATTATTTTGCAATTCCTATTTGCTGAGGTTGTTTATTTATTTCTTCATTATCCACCTATTAATGGGAAGGAAAACAAAGGATTTTTTTTTTAAATAAAGATTAGCTTTCAATTCTAAACGAAATTATACGCGATATTTACGGTCATGTATTTATCCATTAATTTTAGTCTGTGTCTGTGGTTGCAACTTGCAACGTCAAATAAGCTTAATTTGTGGGTGTTAACGTTATTGTGTTTTTTACAGTTAGTTTATATTAAAAATGTGTTTAAATCCTGCGTAAATGTACAGTGTATGTATTAATTTAGACGTTTTTGGTGGACCACTAGTTGTTCTTGCGTGTTTTAAATTGTTTTATACCCGAATATTTTCAAGTTACGTGTTAGCGAAAAGTTGTTTGTTTACTAAACAGTAACGAACGACGGGACGAATTCATTTGATATAAATATAATGCAATAGAATAATCAACGATAGAATCATGTAGCTGTGATTTTCAGAATAGCTAATAGGTTTATTTTAATACCCGACTAAGTTTGTCTGGGCTTCTTCTTAGACCAGAGTGTTTTAAAACCTGTTTAGGTTAGGTTCTTAAGTTAACAAATCATAGTTATCATTATCACAGAATGAATGAATTTTTAAAAACGCTTCATGTGATAGGCCAATATAATTAAATACTATTTCATTTAATGTGTGTGGAAAATCCTCTAGGTTTTCCTATCTGAATTGATGACATATTTTATTTCTATTACTACTATTGTTTTGCATATATGTATTATGTTATTTATATTTTTAGTTGTCGATATATTTAACCTTATATTTTCTTTATATGATTGTACACCTCACCTTACTCTATATTTTATTCCTTCTTTGTGCTAGGTTGCCTGGTAGAGATTGATAGCGATAAGGCCGCCTATTGCACCTATTTATTTTTCTGTGTGTGTTTATTTCTTTATTTTTTTTTCTCTCTTTTTGTATGATATGCAATAGAGTATATTTTCATTTCATTTATGTGGTGGTACACCAGAATGTACTACTATAGACAAGATGTTTGGCCAATAACAAACCAGAATTAAACCAAATAGTTTTAATTTTTATTAGATAGATAGATGAAGTCTTTATTGCACATTACAAAACTTAGATTATTACTAAAGAGTTCAATTAAGTTTTGTACTTGGTAATTTTTTTTTCAAATTCAAATTATCTTTATCCAATAGTCCTTTAAAAGGCGCTTTTGACACGTCAATAATTTACATACTAGTGATTTGATGGTGATAACTACATTCGTAAACTTAAAACTAATGCTATGAGGGTTCCAAACGCGCCCCGGTCTAAGAAGAAGCCCACAACAAACTTAGCCAGGTAAATTTTCTTTTTGTAATCACCATATCACATGCCACTTAAAATTATATTAAGAGCTATCTTATTGGAGCAATATTTCACACCTATGCTTAATGAGTAACCACAAAACTTTTCACCAGTACAAATCATGTTATACTGAAATGCTATGAAGCTCGTAATATTGCATGATTAATTGAACAACTTATAATTACTAATAGATACATGTCACTGACACAACTGGACCCATTTAACCAACCTAGTTGTACAAAGCCGCTTTTCTTGCATTTTGAGCAATTGGATGTTTAAACTTTTATGTTTTTTTCCTAATGGTTGTAGCAAGTTAATGTTGTAAATATAACTTTTTGTTGTCGATTCAGAGCTTTGACATATTCTATCAATGCCTGAAATCATTCCATAAAGTGGTTGAACTCGTGACATCAAAAGGAGGGGAGAAGTCTAGGACTGACAGACTACAATCATCATCATCATGATCAACCCATTACCGGCTCACTACAGAACACAGGTCTCTTTCAATATGAGAATGGTTTGGCCATAGTACACCACGCTGGCCATGAGCAGATTGGCAGGCTTCACACGCATTTGAGAATATTATGGAGAACTCTCAGGCGTGCAGGTTTCCTCACGATGTTTTCCTTCACCGTTGAAGCAAGTAATATTTTAATTTTTAAAAATGCATATAACTCCAAAAAGTTAGAGGTGCATGGCCGAATTCGACCCGCCAACCTCTGATTAGGAGGTTGACACCCTAACCACTAGGCTATCACCGCTTACAGACTACAATACAAACATATAAATCCATTTATTTTACTACAAGTTGCCCTTTCTACTTTATGGTTAGTGATGATGTGGTCTAAGAAGGTAGCAGGCTAACCGGTTAGGGAGACTAAGGCAGTAACATTAAATCCATACTCCTGACCTACTCTACGTTTTCTATAGTGGATGGGTCACACCATTTCACTCACTTGTTAAACACTATCTTTTTCCAATTTCAGTTTCCAAACTATATAAAACCCTGATTAAGCAAGACCATAGATCAAAAGATGAAATAATGAGGTATGATAACAAATTGTGGAGAATATTATATTCCGGAAATTGATTAAATTGGTCCAAGAATACAGCCAAACTTTTTGAGTGTATACAAAGCAGTATACACCTGTGTTTAATGTTAATACTGCTACTCGGGAACTGCATAAAGTGACGGAGTGGAGCGTATAGTCTGCTCCTTATAAATTACCATGCTTATAATTGTAATTCTGTTCTTCTAAGAGTATCTGGTCTCTTTGCTCGAAACTACCCACGTCTACCCAAATTACCGACTAAGACACACCCTCGTCCCGTAGTCATCCTACAAGTTTATTACAAAACAGTATACAGCTGTGTTTAATGTTAATACTGCCGGCTACTTGGGAACTGCATAAAGTGACTTAAACAAAATAAAATATAATAATAATAATAAGGAACAAATAAGAGGGCTTATTCAGTTATGTTGGAGTGCTTGAATTGGGTAAATCTGCTGAAATATGTACGTTTTAATAACAAACAAAGTTAAAATCAATATCTTTGTATTAAAAGCAATGGATTAAGTATTGCTGATCATGGAATTTCATGATAAGATCGTTTTAGAAAAGACATTATATTAAGTAGACAAGAGAAATATCAATAATGCATTGATTGAAGACAATATCAGACTTACAGAACAAATTAAGTGATGAAATTGAAGACAACACAAACCTTGGTAAGTGTATTACAGTAGGAAACGGGAAAAGCGTTCACGCATCCCATCCCATCGCTTCGGGCAAGGTGTGTGGGCCTCACCAGTGACCTAAATACCCACTAAAACCCAGCGATGAAAAATAACTTACAGTTAGTATTTTTCACAAGGAATCTGTTGTTTATGCCACCTTCCTGTATGAACAATTTTACTAGCCTGGGTGGTTTTTTCTATATTTTTTAACCGAGATGAACCTGATGTTAAGTCGTACTGTATTAATTTTTTTTTATATATTATATATATAATGGATAAAACAATATTTGATGTGTACTTCAATCAATTTGTTGACTTTTAATGTTGTATATTTATTTCAATTAGATTGGCCATTTAGTATTTTATATAATGTTGAGATTATAAAAAAATAAAACAATATTACTTTAGTAGAATGTTATGATAAAATTCGAATTAGATACTGCAATTTCATTGAATGATAAGTGATGATTCATGGTGAAGCATAGTAGATTTTTTTTGAGCCCATACTCCTAAATCGGTTCCTATGTGACATCGTACCGAACGCCTGGCGGTCGGGTGGTAACTAGCCACAGCAAAAGCGTCCAACCAAATCACACTCGAGCTCAGTACCTCCCACTTTAAATAGATCATCAAAATTTTTACCATTGAAATGATAGATTTCTTTATTTACCGTAGTAAATATAATTTATATACTTTACAAAGAATGCTCTAGAATATTTTGTGATGCCGATGAATTGAAGATCTCTGTATTCAAGTGGATTTTATGCATTTTACAGGTGAACAACATGTGATGGTTTTGAGGTGAACGGAGAAGAAATCTCACGTTTCTATAGCCCTCCACACATGATGGGAATTATGAAATATTTGGTAAAGAACAATCTTAAATGCATTATATACTATAGATATTTAATTAATAGCTACAAATAAGTTTGACGGCAATCAGAGAGCAGCACCATCTAGTTTTAGGATCATGTTCCACAGACAAGACTGGCATCGCCACTCGCCTCGGTGGTCGAGTTGCGGTAGTGCATAGTCGTACTTGGTGGAGCGTATAGTCT
Source organism: Lasiommata megera (assembly GCA_928268935.1). Classification (NCBI taxonomy): domain Eukaryota; kingdom Metazoa; phylum Arthropoda; class Insecta; order Lepidoptera; family Nymphalidae; genus Lasiommata; species Lasiommata megera. The sequence goes on from OV743333.1 coordinate 2,974,441, forward strand.
GCTCCTTATAAATTATCATACTTATAATTGTAATTCTGTTCAACCAAGAGGATCAGGTCTCTTTGCCCGAAACTACCCACGCCTACCCAAATTACCGACGAAGACACCCGCCCCGCAGTCATCCTATAAGTTTATTAATTAAATTCACATAACTAATGTAACATAATATGTTCTATACAATTAAAAGATAGTTTAATCTCGTATTATTCTACGTTACAATGAGAATAGCGGTATCTAGCGAAAATGCCTACCAAGATAGTCCCAAATAACTTTATCATGCACGTATATTTATGAGACAGAATACGAACTTATAAATAAACTTTAATAATATACAGAGTGACACTTATTATATGAAAATCACTTTACTGCATTTATTTCTTGATACCACTAGGGAGCCTGAATCGCAACTATAGTCGTAAAAATGTAATAGGCCCGTTTGGACATATGTCATAGTGACGGAACTAGTTATGTAACCATACGACTCAGTACTCGATACTTACGATAAATCGATTCAAGTTTGAATATTTCTCATTTGATTATATACTTATTGTTAAGAAGAACAGTGGATTAAAATTTTGTTTAGAAAATTTAACTTTAAATTTAATACTGCAGATATTTTGAAATGGTAGAATTTGTTTTTAGTTTAATATTTTTAGTTGCAATGAATAACTCTTTATTGATTTTCTTTGGATTATGAGCCAAAATCGTCACATGTAAATACATATAATCATTTCATTTTCAAGGATGAAATCAATATAGACGTTTCTGTCGTAATCTTCTTTTATTATTTTTCGAGTTCTTTCTACCACTTTTATCCAGTCTTCTACTGTAATTGTGGCACAAGCTTTTTTCAACAATTTCCAGTCCATGCTGAACTGCCAATTCATCAATTTAATTATCTGGTAAAAGAAAATAAACCTGCGAAACTAAATACATTTTTATTTATTTTCTTTTACCAGTTTCATCAATGACATGAAAATGTTGAAAGCTGATTTCAATATTTTCATGTCAGCTTCAATGACTTGTCTTAGTAGCCATGCCACTAAATCCGCCTTTTGTTTGCTTACAAACTTACAAAATTATACTATATTAAAAGAATAATATGTTTTATTACAATCACAATGTGGTTATTAATTTAGAGTTCAACATTCCTTTACAAGTAATCATTGAATCAATTATACGTTTTGTCTGATAAATATCGATTTTTTTGGTAACATCCCTAGTAATTAAAAAGAAAAAGAGTCCACCGACGTAACCTTGTAACCATGTCCAGTATTATGGGCCAAAAATGGTTATGTTTAAATAAAATGGTTTATTAGGCAAAATAAATAGTAAAATTGCCTTCTTTAGTAATTATTACAATAATTATGTATTTTTAACTCAAAAAAGATATGTAATCGTGATGTTATAACTTTTTAGAAATAAATAATATTGTGTGTGTCCATAACAAGGTTATGCTGTAGATTTTTTATGTCATTTCTGACATGTGTCCAAACGGGCCTATTAAATTTTTACAACTATAAATATAATTTTTCAGTAAGTAGAAAAATGTGAATAAATAATGGCGAGAAATAGTTACTGCAATGCCGCGTTGCCGCCATTGTTTGACAGGCGTTCCAACCAACCACTGGTCCAATGCTGCCACCTTTGTAACCACAGATAGGCATTGTTTCTACAGACTCTTTTGATATTCCCAGGATCGAATACGGGTAGCGGCAATTTTAAAAATTTTATAATTTCCGATATTTCTCCGGTCTGATCTGTTGGGAGACTTCGGCCGCGGCTCGTTACCGACGGATTTATACAGCCCAGTGATTTACTTTCCGGTATGATGCCGCGTAGAACCCACTAAAGAGGTCCAGCCACTGGGGTTATTGACGATGGTGGATACAAAACAGCGCCATCTATTGTGTAATAGATGAAACTCTTTCGATTCTATACAAATTGAAGTTTTAGACCGCACTTCGCACTATAAACCATTGAGTTAAAGTAAGCTTTGATAGCCTAGTGGTAAGGACGTCAGCCTCCTATCAGAGGTCGGGGGTTCGATTCCGGGCACGCACCTCTAACCTTTTGGAGTTATGTGCGTTTTTAAGCAATTAAAATATCACTTGCTTCAACGGTGAAGGAAAATCGTCGTGAGGAAACCTGCATGCCTGAGAGTTCTCTATAATGTTCTCAAAGGCGCGTGAAGTCTGCCAATCCGCACATGGCCAGCGTGGTGGACTATGGCCGAACCCTTCTCATATTGAGAGGAGACTCATATTAAGGTTGAATGCGCACTACTGGGTCTCCCAGGCCGAGCTCCTTGCCCTGGATTGGGCTGCCTCTTTCGCGACGAAGCGCCCGGAAGCTTCCATCGGCATATACACCGACTCAAGATCATCCCTTGAATCGGTGGTCGGGCGCAGATCCCTCTATCCCCTGGTTGCAGGCATCGTCGACAAACTAGAGATACGTCGCACCCAGAACAAGGAAGTATCCTTGTTCTGGGCGCATCTATGAAAAAAATCCAATAAGGTACAGATTCGATAGAAGTACACTAAGGCGTTATACTCGTAAGTTAAATAGTTGCAATGTTCTTTGAAGACATAACTAAAAATTTTTGGTTCCCAGACAAATGGAAGAAGATCAGGTTACATTGAAATATTTAGGCAATTTAACTGGAACATTATCAGATATCTTAGTAGAAAGTGATTATATTCCTTTGACAAGTTTAAATAAGGCATGTAAAGGTCTGAGATATTGTGGAAATCAATTTATCATTACAGAGAGAGGCCATGGTTTCAACATCAATTACAATTTTACAGATGCTATCAAAATTCTTTTAGATAATATTCCAATATGTCAAATTAATAGAGAAATCGCTCTAGAGGACTTGTCATATTACAGAAATGAATTGAAATTGTCCTTTGACAATCAGTACAAAATGGATAAATGTTATGACATTATAGAAAAGATAATCAATAAAAAGTCGATTACTAGACGAGATTTTTCATATATCACACAGATAGTTCCTGGATATGGTATAGGGTTTGGTTTATATAACAATCAAGTTCATAAATATAATATGATTTATCGTAGAATAACGGTAAAATCGATAATTTGTAATTTATCTGAAAATAATTGTAACATGACTTATGTAACAAATACATTACAATCTTTTGATGTAACATTACATTGTCTTAACATAATTATTAAGAAGAATTCTAAAGTTTGTGATTTGTATAACGGAATATTCATACATAATGATGAATTAAGATTTCCTGAAAACAAGATAATTGAAGACGAGATCAAAGAATTCTCTTTATTATCTAATCCGATAAACTATGATCATCATATTTTACTCACCGATTCACAAGAGAAGGAATTGACATCAAATCATATAATTAAGTCAAATTCTCATTCAAAATCTTTCTCTATGATATTTAAAAATCTCAACTCTTCTTGGACCTCAATACTAAAGATGACAATAAGTATTATCATTGGAATATGTATGATCCCAGTCTTAATCAAAGTATATTTTTATATCAAAAAATGCTGTTCTCAGGCTGAAAATCGGGAAAATCATTTCATCTGTCAATATAAAGGAGATGAAGAAACTGCAAAAATAAATTGGGAATAATATATTATAAGTCAACATATTATGATGCCAGTGGATTCAGTCCATGCAACCATTGAATCCGTGATAAAAGGAACTTTGGGCTCCATCTCAATGGGCGACATTACTTTCGAAAGTGAGAATCAATCCTGTAGTGGAGTATTGAGTAGTATTAAACGATCCTTTGACTAGATTGGCCGTTCTTTCATTTATACGCCCGTTCCCGATATCAACACACCTCATGGCGACCCTGCCAGCGCGGGCGCGTGGTTCGCGCTGGGCATTACCTAATTAGACACGCGGCAGTACCTACGTGCGCTACAAACTTTACTAACATACGTAAAATGGGCAAACAATGTTCAAAGTGTATATGTGAAAACAAAGAGATGGTGATATAGCATGGAGATTCAAGTATAGAGAATCCATTACAACGAATTATGAAACTAAATTATGGCTAAATTTGCGTCACCGGCGAAAATTAAGAACCTTACTTTTTACCATTCTTAATAAAGACTCCTCTTTCCTCAGCCTTACAATGAATCAGAACCAAATGAAGAGATTATTTACGATATTAATAGTGAATCTCAAATAGAAGATAATTCTAATGATAGTACAACAATTATTCAAAGGCAAAACCCCAAAAGTTCAAAGGTTCGAGATAAAGATTACTGCTTTTACTGCGAGTCAAGTTTTTAAATTTTGCTCGTCATTTACTCCGACATGAAGTCCAAAAAATTGTGTCAAAACCTAAAAAAAGTCTTTATAGAAAACAATTATTGCAGCTCTACGTTAAAAAGGAAACTACCTTGTAAATTCAAAAGAGATCACTAAACCGATGCGAAAATTCAAATTTACTGATTATTTGCCGTGTACAGAATGTCTGGGATTCTATTCTAAAAAACTATTGTGGAAACAAAAAAAAATGTAGTGGTAAATCAGGAAGTAAAACATTCAATCTGAGGCTCAAAACCTACTGATACGTCATCTTAAAATCGACGAAAAACTTAAGGAAACTGTATTTCCCCGAATGCGGGCAGACAAAATATCACTTATTGCAAAAAAAGACAACTTTATTATGCGCTTTCGGATCTCAATATTTAAAAACTCACCGAGAAAAACATTTCGTTAACGTAGTGTCTAGAAAAATGTGAGAGCTTGCAAAATTATTACTAGAATTAAAAAAAATTGATCGATATAAGGTTACCCAGCGAAATTCACAGTTGAAATTGACCAATCACGCTCGTTCATTCATCGTTCGACGCGCCTTGTTAGTCGCACGGTCGTTAGAGATTCACAAGTGCAGTGTCGAAAAAAAATTCAATAAAAGTGTTTTACTAAAATTGTTTATCGTATTTTCTTCCCGTTTGATACGTAACTGTGGTTTGTTAAATAACATTTTTTTTTTAATTTATTTAAAAGGAACACTAACAATATACATATCATACACTCGCCACATAATTACACACTATCACACACACTGATACGTATATCAGTAATAAGTGTACGCAACATTCACAATGCGCCAAGCAAACATTACGTTACAACAGATTTAAGAACAAAAAAAGCAATAAACCTAATTAAATACAAGTAATTAAAACATAATTAAATTAATTAAAATAAGATATAAAAAAGAAATGTTCTAAACAAACAATTAACAGTTACAGATGGGATAAATGGTCAGTTAGTTTTTTTTTAACATTAGCTGGTGAAGTGTTGTTGTGATTGAACTAACCTATAATAAGGTAGGCTTTGTTTTTATTACGATTGTTGGCTGTTTTTTTTTTTTATATATGACGGCGGACAGATAGTACCGTCATCTAGTTTAAGAAGCATGTACCGCAGACAAGAGAGGGGGAATCGCCTCTCTCTTTATGCAACACTAAGTGGGGTGTGCGGGTTCCTTTTGAAGAGACGTACCGGCACGGTGCGCGGTTAGTAGTGGTCGGGACACGCTGTCGCACACTCGTACTTAGTGGAGCATATCAGTCTGCCCCTTTATAAAATTACGATACGTTTAAATATAGACAATTAATTATCTACCCGTGTATTTGCCCGCGACTACCCACGTCTACCCCAAAATGACCGATCGGGAAGCCGGTTGAAGTATTTGGAAACGCTTTTGATCAAGCAGCCAATACGTCTACAGTAGTAAATGGATTTCGTAAATGTGGGATTTGGCCCTATAATCCAAACGCGTTCTCCGAAACAGATTTTGCCCCTTCTGTGAAAACCGAGATCCAGTTAAATGACGGCCAAACTTCCACAAACCGAGAAGTATTTCAAGATATAAGCAATGTCACTATTGCCCAAACTTCAGACACAGTAGCTGCACAAACATCTGATAGTGCTGCGACTTTTAGCAGAGACGTTTTTTATGACACTTTGCCAGGGTGTTCCCACTGGAGTCCCGGGATAGTTAGTCAGGAATCAGCACCGTATCAAACTAAAGACAAACCAGAGACATCACAAGCAGAGCAAAATCAATCCAACCAGCAGACGCACTCACTAAAACCAGCTGAAAACCCTGTTTGTCAGGAACCAGAGACATCGCAACCAGTTAATGTGGCCACGTGCGATAAAAACTATAGTAGCGTTGTTTTGACTTCACCAAAAGAACTCTTTCCACTACCTAAAAAATCCTCTCGTGTTGCTAAAAAGCGTGGAAAAACAGCAATTATCACGTCTTCTCCCTACAAACAAAAATTTGAAATCATCGCCCAGAAAAAAAAGACGCTGAAGAGAAAAAACTAGAGAAAATAGAAACAAAAAAGAGAAGAGATGAATTAAAAAAACAGAAGAAAAGTACTACAAAACGTCAAAAAGAACCTTCAAAGAATAGCCGATCAGCGAAAACAGCGAAACGACGAAGAGTCTTATCATCTGAAGATGAAAGTGACACACCATGTATGTATTGTGAGGAAGTATATTCAGTTTCCATTGAAGGATGGATATCATGCTCATTATGTGGAAGATGGGCTCATAATAGCTGCGCAGGAATAGATGACGATGTTGACGAAGCCATCCATGTCTGCGAGTTCTGCCAGCTCAAATAATTATCTTTTACTGTGATTATTCTCATCACCCCATCTTACCTCAGGGGGGTACTCCATCTTACCAGCACCATGGGGCAAGACAGGGCTTAGTTGTTAATTAAAAAAAAAATATGATTGTTTCACTATGTATTTTTTTATATTATCGACCTTTAAAGCTGAAGTACCCCATCTTGCCACCCTTTCCCCTATATTATTAGCGACCTACTAGCGTACAATATATACAATAAAATACCAAACTATATAACTGACGAAATTAATTTGACGACCTTTAAGCGGAAATTAAAACAATGGCTCATTCTTAGCAGCTTCTACAAGATAGATGAACTGTTCCAAACTATTGCACATCAATTGCACATCAGCCTACGGAAAGACCAAAGCAAAGAAGTTGTGTTTTATTAACAGATGCGCACACGTTATGCAATTGTAACATATTCGCGAAGATGTCACCAACCGAACGGAAAGAACATGTCAAAACAAACAAGCTCTGTTTCAACTGCCTCGGAGTTGGACATTCGGTGTTTAGGTGCCGTTTGCCAACATCATGCCGTATATGTATGAGACGTCACCACACTCTTCTACACCTACCTAACTACGGGGAGGCATCGGCTTCTCATGTTGTAGCTAATAAACCGATGTCATCCAATCAAGCAAATGTAGAAGAAGGGGAAGTTCAAGCAATGGTTGCGTCACACTATCACGCAGGGCGGAAACAGACAATTTCACTATTAAACAATAAACAGCAAGTATAATTTGCTATATTCCTTTTACTTTTCGCGCTTGTGAAGTCAACATCTCCTGAGGATGATCCGGTGTCGGGTCGAAACGTGCGTAGAGGTTCTAGTGGAGGATTTTGTGTGGTGTTGTACTATACTAATCTCCCGGTTGTCGGCGGAATATAGCAAATTATACTTGCTGTTTATTGTTTATCATGGACTTCCGCAAAGTAACGCCTGCTTCTATTCATTATTTAATTTCACTATTAGTAATTTTAAAGAATGAACGTGGACACACTACTGCATTGAAGGCGCTGATAGACTCAGGATCTCAAGCATGTTTTATAAGTGAGAAGGCAACTCAGATCCTGATACTACATAAGACAGCAGTAAACCTTATCGTGTCTGGACTTGAGTCCACGAAGGTTAGAGTCAGGCATGAAGTAAGTGTAAATGTATTATCACGATGGAACAATTTCATTTTAACTATTAAAGCCTACGTGATGAAGAAGCCCTTGACCTCTTACATACATTCAGGCACAATAATAAGAAGAGATTGGCCGCACCTTGCTGGCATTCAACTGGCAGACGAAACATTTTCCGACTCCTGTAACATCGATCTGCTATTGCGTGCCAATGAGTCTGTAAACATTGTGAAGAAGGGATTAATCAAAGGTCCACCAGGTACACCATGCGCACAAGATACATACCTAGGACGGATCCTTACGGCGCTTGTACACGCTAAGAAAAAACGCCGGGCGTACCTAAGAATTCGTGTCGTAACTAGAAAATAACTGTGTACACTGCTCGCAGCGGTGCACGAAAAAAAATCTTGTCTGCGCAAGACACGACGCGGCGAACGTTGTTGCGGAGCGGCGGGGGGGCGGTGTAGTAGGGTTGAGCCAGCCCAGTTTTTGTTGTGCGTTGTGCGTTTGGTGTGGACGTGTATTGCAGCGTAGAGTACAAAATGGCTGATGAGTTACTTATAACTTTAGTAGAAGGACGACCGGTATTGTGGGACAAAACTTTAGACATATATAAAGATAAAAGACTCACATACGAAGCATGGAGAGAAATATTTACTATCTTAAACAAAGACTTCGACGAAATGACAAATGTCAAAAAAAATGAATATGGTAAGTACATACAACATATTACTATCTTTTTACAATTTTCAAAAATACAGATTACTAGATATATTCTATATAGCTATATATTATTATAAATATTAATCATTGTCGTTACCCACATTAAATACATCTACAATAAAAGATTTAAGTTGCAAGCAATCATAAGTTCAATAGCGCTAAGTAGCATACGGACACGGCTTTGCTAAAAACGATAATGACTAATACTTATAATAAAATACGTATAAACATGAAAAAAAATATAACATGTAATTGTTTATTTAAACAATATGGCAGGTAAGAATAATTCCTTGTTTCACACTTTTTGGATTAAAATTTAGTAGTCGGGTTTTAGTTTTAGAACTTATTTTTTATGTGTATTTATCTTGCCATGGCAGTGATCCTTCATCAGAGGAAAAATATTCAGTATATTTTTGACGAATTTCGTCTGCTGTGAGATTATTGCCTTCTAAATGCAATGGACTATTTAATCGGTCTCGATTGATTAAAGGCTCAACGTGACCTTCTTCTGTATGAATAAAATTTTGCAAAACGCAAGTAGTTTTTACAATAGCAACTGTTAAATCGAGACTTAAGTTTAAAGATCGGTGCAGAATTCTCCATTTGTTGGCCATTATTCCAAATGCACACTCGACGTATCTTCTTGCCCTTGTCAAGCGATAATTAAATATCTTTTGTTCTTTTGTGAGTTCGTTACCACCGTAGGGTCGAAGTACGTTAGCATGAAGTGCGAAAGCTTCATCAGCTACAAAAACATATGGTAATATATAGTTAGTATTTATTATAGAGCATGGGGATGGTATGTTTAACGTATTGTCAACAAGTTTTTTCCAAAACTGTGTTTCTTTGAAAACATTTGAATCACATTCTTTACCATACGACCCTACATCAATAAAAATGTAATTGTAGTTGGAATCCACAATAGCCATGAGAACAATAGAAAAGAAATGTTTATAATTTAAAAACATTGATCCACTTTCTTCGGGTTTAATTATTCTAATATGTTTCCCGTCCAGTGCTCCAAGACAGTGTGGAAAATTGGCATTTATTTCATATCTTTGTGCTATATTCAACCATTCTTCTTGTGTTGGCATCCGCATATAAACTGTAGATAATTCTGACCAAATATGATGAGTAACTTCACGTACAATGTTCGCTATTGTTTTTATTCCGATTCGAAAATCGAAATGAAGACGTGCGAAGGTATCTCCAGTTGCCATGTATCTGTAAAAAATTGTAACAATGTCTTAGAGCAAGAACACACTTGCAACTTGCAGTGCGATTAATTGCAAGTGTGTTCTTACTCTTACAATGAGGTCATTTCCTTTTTTATATGAAGTTTATGTCTACTTGCAATAGATGGTACCTACTTTCTAACGGTAGTTCGTTTTTTGTTTCAGCAAAGTCTACAGCAAAAAAATGGACAAGTTTGCGAGATAGGTGGATGAAATGTCACAGAAGACTTAAAGAAATGAAATCGGGATCGGGTGCTAAGAAGATTCGTAAATGTGATTTTTACGACGAAATGTTATTTTTGACAAAAATTGTAACACGCCGAGACACTGAGTCAAATATACCCGAAACAACAAACGTGGAAAAAAGTCCCGTAGAACATACACCGATCGCGAAAAAAAAGAAACAGGATGTTAGCGAGGTGGACAAAAATATGGCAGAATTTATAAAGGCTGTTACCAAAGAAGAAGAGAGCCGTGCCATGTCATTTTTTAAAAGTATAGCTCCGAGTGTTGATAAGTTCAGTGATGAGGAAATGGTGGATTTCCAGTTTGAAGTTTTAAAACTTGTGCGTTCTACGCAACAACGAAAGGGAAGTGATGTTCAGCATCAATGGAGTACTGAGTATTACAAAACAACGCAGCCTTCTACGTCGTCATTTAACGTACCCGGCCCATCATACTCGACTCGACCAGGTTACAGTACTCAAAAATCTACATCCATTGAATTTGACACCGAAACTATTAGTAGTGTGGAAACATCGCATACAGATGAATTTCACTTTGACTTTTCTGAAGAATATGAACATGTGGAGTCTGTTGAATTTGGAAACATGTAACACTTCAAAGACATTTATTATTGTATAACGTTCAAATCAATATGCTTAAAAAAATTACTTACCTTAATGTTACGGCCAATCTAATGTATGGAGGAATACTTTCTCGCATTTTGGTATTTTCATGTCGTATATTATTTTCTATTGTTGTCAAAAGCTTGTCAAACGTAGACATTTTCATGCGAAAATAATCCACAAATTTTTCCTCATGTTGTCGCATGACACGGTAAAGGGTAATGAACCCGCCAAACTCATTTTTCTCTTGTATAATTGGATGAACCCAGTAAAGTCTCTTGTTTTTTGTTTCCTTTTTTATTTTGTTATAATAATAATATGCAATTATCATTCTTTTTTGCTTTGTAGTTAACATTTATATAAATAAACGAAACTCACTGATTACACTTGTTATTACTTGCGCGCCCTACGCCCGACTGTCGACTGCACGAAAAGAATCGTGTCGTGTACACGTTTCCATTGGTCTTGTCTGCGGAAGACACGAAAAGTTTTCGTGTGTGGAACAGACAAAATTCTTGTCGTCTACACGAAAAATTTGTCTTGTCTGTCGCAGGAACGGCAAATTTTCTTAGCGTGTACAAGCGCCCTAAAGCGAAGCGGGCGCCGGACAAGTTCAAGTGAAGTCCCATTTTAGTGTAAACCATTACGTAAATGATAAACAAACTTTGGTATGAAACATTGCTCTAAAGGATAAAGAAGACCGAGCTTTATGTGGGCTTCTGCTTAGAGCAGGGCGCGTTTACGGGGACATCGGGATTTTAAACTAGTTATTAAAAAAATATCCCCTCGTAAATTACTTCTAAAACATGTTTAGGAAGGAAGCTTTATAAACTACGGAACGCTAGATGGCGGTATTAATATCTTGTAATGTGTAATCGTAATCAATCGACTACTATTTTTGATGTGAAACATGTATAGCCGCACGTAAAACCGATATCTGGCGATAAAATAACAGTACAGAAATAATTCGTGTACCTTAAATATTCTTGTAGCTTAAAATTTCAGTATTTATATTAAACGATATTTAGGTAGCTGAAATTTTTTGATACTTATATTATTCAAATGTATTTTTGAGCAATGTAGCGGTAATTTTGAATGGTCAATAGTTTAGTTTACCTAAATGATAGTTTTCGGCGTGTGTCGCTCAGTGTTTTCCTATTTGTCAGTTATACCTATCATATTTGTATTATAATTATAGGTGCATATTATTCCTTGGTTCTTAGTCCATATACCTACCGAACTGTTCGAATCGGGCAATTCGTTTAGTTAGAGAAGTCATGCTGAGCAGATAGGTACCTTACTTACTAGCAGATGCCCGCGACTTCGTCCGCGTGGAATAAGTTTTTTAAATTCCTACGGGAACTGTGCTATGTCACTCACCAAGTCCTCAACTATGCTCATGCAAAAAATCTCGTCGTTCCATAGCTGCAAGCAAGTTGCGACGTGATTATAAAGAGGAAAACTTTGATTGGTTGTAATAAATAGGCTCAGAAACTTTTGGACCGTTTTTAAAAATTCTTTCACCATTCGAAATCTACATTATCCACGAGTGACATAGGCTAAATTTTATTTTGGAAAAAAATAGGCTTCCGTAAGATATTTACGTTTTTTCGGACACAAGGTGTAAAAAATCAACCAGAAAAGTTACTTATTTTGCGTAAGCTGCATAAACTATAATAGATAGAACCATAAAATGTTCTAATTAATTGTAGATCCTATAAATATCTACAAAAAAGTCCGCGGCACACTATCTATCGATCGTCGAGTGAGGCCCAACAACCATTTTAAATCTTGATTTTTTTTTAACTACATTTAAACGCATTTATTTTACTCATGCTATTAATTCTTTTCAAAATAAATTATTTCATCATTAAGTACAGTTTATGTAGATACTATTTGGCCTTTGAATGATTAAAATTGGACATTTGGTTTTGAAGTTATGGCGAAATTAAAATATTACGATTTCTGCTGCACGACCCGTTGCGAAGTGAGCGTCACTAAGGCGGGGGTGCGCTATATCATAAATGCGAAAGTGTGGATGTTTGTTACTCAATCACGCAAAAACGGCTAAACGGATTTGGATGAAATTTGACATGGAAAAGAACATAAGCTACCTTTTATCTTGAAAATTGTTTACAAGCTGCGCCACATGCAGGCAGCTTTGAAATTTGGTATGCATGTCGCTTATGCTACATGCATACATAAGACATGTATTTTCTATACCGATCTCTCAGATAGTTCCCGTGGGTAGATTAAAAATTATTAACGAGCGAAGCTTTACACCCAATTCAGGAGTCCACGCAGACGAAGTTGCGGGCAAAAGCTAGTTTTTAATAATTATAAATCACAGAATAGAATGTCATCGACCAACGCGTGTTAAAATTGTGTGCATCTTGGAAAAAACTATCAATTTCTGTAACTACTTACGTGGGAAAATCCGTCTAATGGCTATCTTTTAAAAAAAACTGTTTATCTTAGTTCTGAAAATAGCTAAGTACAATATGATGACTATATTATATAAAGTTTAAGAAGTTTTTTTATGCGCGATATCCTAACATGCGAAATAAAGTACAAATATCTTCGAATTTTGACAAGCAAATTTAAATTTGAAAAAAATATGCCGGAATTACCCACCCCGACCTTAAGTTTATTTTTAATTATGCTCTTATTTGTACACCGACCACTTTATATTGTTAAATGTTTTCTGTATATAGCGGATGCCTGGAAGAGATCACTTGCGGTGATAAGGCCGCCCTTACACCGTTTTTTGTCTTTTTTTTAATTTTTGTTTTTGTATGCTTTGTCTTGTGTGTAATAAAGAGTAATAATAATAATATTATTATTAACTCGGTGTCGGTATTTAAGGTACCAGGACTATAATATGCCTAATACGCAAACTTATTTAATTGTACCCAGCGATGATTTTGTTAAATATGTAGAAAAAATGGAGAAAATATTACGAAATTCATTTAAAACCAAACACATAAATTGTAAAGTAGCAATTACAGGTATCTAAAACAAAGTAAAAGATATTTCTTTTTCTCCACCTTGTCCGTGTTTCCCAAAACAATTTTTAATTAAACTTTATATGTATTAGAATGCGGATTTTTTATACTTTAAAATTTAATAATAAAGCATTTCGTACGTCTTAGTCGAGGCGCAAATATTTTGCGGTCGCAAATTTATAAGACCGATTTGTTATTAAATAATAACATGGTTTTATCTACCAATCAAAAAAACAAAACGCATTTATTGAACACTTCTTCTCCAAATCACAAAGTCTTTTATTTGTTTATACAAATAAAAGTATATTTACAATCACAAAACTAAATGGAAACACAGAGTAGGCAAATATAATTAAAATGCTGGATGCAGGCAGCCCTATCGCATGCTTAGGTACCGTGCGGCGTGGTGCGGCTGTAGGCATTTATTTCAAAAATACGGCCGAGTTATAATAATACTGTTTATATACCTGATATTACCGTGGTTCAGTTGTGTTTGTGAACTTGTTACGTCACCAACTGACCGCGATCTTTTTTTTAAGAAATTACCTATTTCGCGAGTTTATTAAATTCAAAGACATTTTTTGATTAGTTATTTATTAGTGTATAATTAAATAAAACTGAACATTTTTATTCCGTGTTTAATGTGTTAATAAGTTTAGCTTGGGATCATTTTGTGGACAAAGGTTAATATAGAGCTGAATGCAAAATGTGCAAAGTAGTGATCTCGTCGACCTTACCAAACATTTACAGAGGAAACATATTTCTGTTAATTTAGTTCGAAGGGAACAAGAAGTGCAGTGTCAAGTGGTACAGGCGCATTCTTCACAAACTGCACAAATTACGCACGGTATGGCGGACAATGCTATGCAATCTGTGGTACCTAGTATGATTAGGTCCAATACCTCAACTATGAGAAAGGCGAGAGACTTCGTATACGGCGGGCGCGGTTTTTTCACGCTTTTCTAGAATTAATGTTTGTTGGCTAATCATGAAAAGGACTGGTGTTGGTTGTGTCGTGGACAGTTTTAGTGTCGTTTGTGTAGTGGCTAGTTTTCTGAATGGTTAACAGGTATTAATTTGGGAAAGGTTTGAGGGAGCCGCGTTCGTAGAGTGCGAAGTTTCCCGCCATTTCTCCCTAACATCTACATTGCTATGAACTTGACATTGGCTAATCTGTGTAAAGCCATAAAACGAAGACAAAAAAAAACCCTCAACTATTTCAGCGTTTTTGCGGCGCGATTGTAATACAGTAAATAAACAAATTGACAATCATATAATGAATTTGTTAATTTTTGACTTACAGCTTCTTCCAATAGTGGAAGACAAGGGTTTTCGTGAACTAGTCAAGTTTGCTTTCCCAAATTATGTAATACCGTCACGAAAGTACTTCGCCAATAATTTACTGCCGGGGCTATACGAAGAGGTAAAAACTAAGACGAAAGCAGCTCTAAATAAAGATGTCAAAAGTATATGCCTAACGACCGATATGTGGACGTCAGGAAAAAACGACTCTTACCTAGCAGTCACGGGTCATTACATAGATAAAAATTTTATCCTACAGTCGGTGCTACTCGAATGTAAGGTGTTAGGGATAACTCGTACAGGTATTCACATAGCCGAGGAATTGAGAATTGTGGCTCGAGAATGGAATTTAACAGATAACAAGATCCTACTTGCAGTGTCAGACAACGGGGCTAATATAAAAAATGCCATAGTTCAACACTTAGAGTGGAAACATTTCGGCTGCTATGCGCATACGCTGAACCTGGCAGTCAAAAAAGTATTAGGGAACTCTTACATTAACGACATTATTAACAAAGTGAAAGCGATAGTTTTCTACTTCAAACGAAGTAATTTAGCATGGAGTAAATTAAAAAAGAGAAAGTTAAAGCTGAAGTGGCAGTGGGCGGGTCATATCTGTCGCAGAACTGACGGCCGTTGGGGCAGACGTGTTCTGGAGTGGAGACCGCGTACCGGTAAGCGCAGCGTAGGACGACCACCTGCTCGCTGGACCGACGACCTGAAAAGGATCGCTGGTGACCGTGTGTGGTGGCGAGCTCTCTTGATTGATTGAAATTAAAAAAATATCAGGAACAAGCCAACAAAGCCGTGAAAAGGCCAATACAAGAAGTCGCTACAGGGTGGAACTCCACATTTTATATGGTAGAAAGATTTGTCGAACTAAAAGACGAAATTAATGGTGCACTTAGTAATTTAGAAGGGCATAATTTAATACATCTCTCGAGTGGTGAATGGGATATCTGCCAACCATTGCTTACAGCCATGTGAAGAAGTCACGAGAGAGATGAGAGGCCAGAATTATGTAACTGGAAGTTCAGTCATCCCCTTAACGATTGGTCTTACTAACGCTCTCAACGAGATCATAAGTCCAACATATCGGCAAGAAAATAATAATGTCGTTTTTCCTGATGAAGTGGAAATGTGCCGGCAAGATCTTCTTTCAGGAATAAGCACGCGATTCCACCGCTATGTTTCTAGACCCGAGGTACAAATTATACTTTCAAAATGAAAATGTTGCTGGCAGTACTAAGAAGCATATAGTGGGCTTCGTAACCGCAATGATTAAAGAGGATGAGCGGCATCAGTCTTCGGCAACAATTTCCAGAATGTGCCAGATAGTCAGGGAAAAAAATCTAGTAGCCTTTTATGGAAACATTACAATAAACTAATTTTCAGTGCACGACCGGCTGGAACTGCCGGTAGCAGGGCGATCATTGAGACCTAGAAATATATCGATGATAGAGTTTTGTCTCCAGACATGAACCATTGGAATGGTGGCAAAAAAATCAACCAATTTACCCAAATTTAGCCAAACTGGCCAAATTAAAATTGAATGCAATGGCCTCTAGTGTCCCTTTTTTCAGTTGCAGAAAATATATTGACGGAAAGGAGATCCCGACTAGGTAGTCGGAAAGTAGAGCAGATATTGTTTCTTCAACAGAATAAAAACGGCATACCTCATATTTTTATATAATATTACCGTGCCTCAAGCGATTTAATTGTCAAAGTAATTCAATTGTCTATTTAAATGTCGATACACTACTAGTCAGAATAGGACACGGATTAATTACCTACGTTGTACGAAGTATTGTACCTACCTACTTACTTTAATATGCGATAAGCTATTTAAAGGCCTCCCAAGACGATCAAACGGTTTGATTCAAAAACGTAAATTGTGGTTTGACTCAACAATTTTGATCGATTACAAAGCTAGTTCGAACGGTTTGTCAAACATTTACGTGTTTGAAGCTTGTTTGATGAAATTTCATAGTTTTGAAATGACCTAGAAGAGGTTGGACTATCTGTGTAATTTGGAATATTATGTATAATTAGTAAAAATGTAATTTTGATTATCTTTATTTATTTAACTTTAAGAAACAGTGGTCAAGAATAATGAATGCTTGTTTTTTGATTACGGAAAAAAAGAATATCAAAAATTGCTAGAGCAGCAATGCAATTTATTATCTAATTCCATCAATATTTCTTCGTTCTCAGACCGTCACTTGGAAAGAAGATTGATGGAAGGTGGAACAGTAAGATAAAAATTATTTACACTGAAAAAAAAGTTTCTTGCTCCATTTTCCTAGTTCTATGTAACAGTAACATGAAACCCATTGCTCACGAAAGCAGACCATTGAAAAAAGCAGAATAAAATTATCCGACTATTGAAAAAAAATTATTAGCGATTGTATGGAGTGTTAAATACTTTAGACCATATTTATTTGGCAAAAAATTTACAATTATGACAACAGATCATAAACCACTTATATATTTATTTAGCATGATAGATCATTTTAGTCGATTATTAAAGTTTAGGTTAAAACTCAAAGAGTATGATTACAATGTTGTCTACATTAAAAGAAAAAAATAAACATTGCCAACATAGCGGCGCAGTCTTGCCTGCGTCGCTTCCGAAGGGGATGCGTAAACGCATTTCCCAGCTGAAAAAAAAAAGGTAATGAAACATTCGCCTAGTCATAAAGAACCTATGGTTATAACAACGACTGCTAACTCAGCATTTGAAAAAAATACTGTCACTGTACCCTCCTTCTCTATTTAAATCGTCTGTGGTGAATAAGTAGTGAATTACAACGGTTACATTCTTTTCCTTCGCCTCAGCAGACCATAACTGGTCACCCCGATTAAGGACTTTATTATAATGAGCAGTACCGCTGGCAGCGACACGGAACATTCCAGAGCTTCACAGAAAATAACAATTAGCCGCGCACCCAAGAAACGAGACGCTAACGGATCTATTTCGTATCGGCGTGCGCGTGCCGCCATTTTGGTCCGAAAAGCCATCAATATGGTTGGCACAGATTGAAGCGCAGTTTCATATAGCTCGTATAACCGACGACAACACGAAATTTTATTACGTAATTTCAAATTTAGATGGAAAGTACTCAGCAACCGTTGAGGACATCATCGAAAACCCACGAGGCACTGGTAAATTTGACAAGCTAAAGGTTGAACTCATCAAGCGACTCTCCTTATCTAGACAAAAGAAGGTAAAGCAATTGTTGCAATCCGAAGAATTAGGGGATCGTAAACCATCCCAGTTTTTGTGACATCTTCAGCAACTGGCAGGACCCAATATGCCTGATGGGTCTCGCCGCAAGCGCCCGAGCGATAGACACGTGCCGCACCACGCTGTTCGTACAAAACGGTTGTGAAATTTTTTACGTAAAAGTTTAAAAGTGGAAAAAGTGAAGTGTACCACTAAGTGTGGCATATCAAAAGTTGAGGAAAATCCCGGCGCGTCTCATCGTGAAAACCAAATTAAAATCGGACCAAAAAGGGACGAAAAAAGTGAAAAATTGTAAAAGTGACAAAATTAAAAAACTTTAAAAAATTACGCCGCGGGATTCATCGCGGTGACCCCAATATTTTATTGCACATCCGGGTGCTCCTCGTCAGCCCGCTCATTTTGATACCAAACACGGATTTTTTCTGTCGAAATTTGGGCCTAAAAAACCCAAAAAAACAAAAAGCACGTGTTTTCCAACTCGGGCACCACTCAGGAGTTAGGAAAACACTTATGTTGCGGAGTTGCTATCAACATGTTGCTGGCAACACTGCGTGTTGCAGAGTTGACAGTCATGTTGACAAGCTCTCGCCCGACAAGCGTAAACATCAGTTTAGCGACAATTGTTGACGTGTGTGGACGAGTGTGCAACAGTTCTTAAACATGGCAGTAGTGTGGAGCAATGATAAAATAATGCAATTAATAGAATTATTTCAATCAAAACCATTATTATGGGATTGTTCTATAAAACAATACAAAGATAGAAACAAAAAGAACGATGCATTCGAAGAAATTTCTCAAGTCCTAAATATACCCAAAAAAGACGTAGAAACTAAAATACATGTACTGCGTACTCAATTTACTAGAGAGAAAAAAAAGATGTCGGCAAAAAAATACTACAGGCAGCGGCGCAATAGAAAAATGTAAATGGATTTATTACGAGCCATTGGAATTTTTGTTATGTGGTGCAACTACTTCTGGTGAAACGGATACTATGAATAAAACAGTAAGTTGTTTTTGTATATAATTGTTTTATACTATTGTCTGTAAAATTATTACAATTACGCTACATTATTTTGCCATGGAACTCTTCCCTCTGGAGTTATAAAGTAATCGGCAAACTGTTCTCTAATACAAAGAGCTGATTGTGATGCAGGCCTGCCCCGTCTTTGCAAATCAATCATAGGAAACGAACTTAGTTCCCTTCGCCAAGAACCTTCTAATAGGTTACCTTCAGAGTCTTCAAAATCAAAAGTTTGTGGAGGTGTATATATGGATCTGATACACAAGCAATTACCACGAGTTCACAATTGGCTGGTTTTAACGGAATAGGTTTAGTGAATACACGGAACACCACACATAAAATGCCAAAAACATTTTCTATAATCCTCCTAGCTCTTGATAGTCTGTAATTGAATATACGCTTTTTGTTCCCACGTTCATGAATGCCAGGATATGGTTTCATGATGTTCTCCGTTAGCGCGAAAGCACTGTCACCTACAATTACATACGGCATTTCTGTTCCGCCTTGTGTGATTGGTTCAGGCCGTGGCAGTTTAAGTGAGTTTTCTAACAATGCATTATAAAACGGTGTTTCTTGAAATATTCCACTGTCGGACGACCGACCCTTAGCTCCATGATTTGCGTAAATAAAGTTGTAATTGCCATCTGCAATTGCCATAAGTACCATGCTGAACTGATTTTTATAATTGTAGTATTCACTTCCAGAATTATTTGGCGCCACAATCATAACGTGTTTCCCATCAATGGCCCCAATGCAATGTGGAAAATTCCATCGTATTTCGAATTCACGACTTATTTGTTTCCATTCTTGTTCCGAACTTGGAACCTAAAAAATAAATAAATATATAATAAGATAATAATTTACAGGTAGATGAAAACAATGCACTTGAAAGTGGTATGGAGTCAGAGCCATCTCAATCACCAAGGCCGAATGCTACAACATCTACATCTTCGAGGAAAAGAAATAAGACAGATGAATCAAATGAAATATTAGAGGTTTTGAAAAGTGCTAAAAAAAAGATGGATGAAAGGGAGAAGAAGGATCCATTTGATATATATGGTGAATATATTGCTGTTGAATTAAGAAGTGGTAAAGATGACCAAGCCGTGACACAGGCAAAGTAGGAATTAAAAATGGGACGATATAATACATATGGATATCAAACGGCATCTTCTCATCCATCATCAACACCAAATAATGTTCAGGAAACTGAAATAAGGGAAATTGAGAGACACGAAACAAATAGACTAGATGCATTACGAGACGAAACAGAAGATTCGGCTATACTAAACTTAGTTAACTATCTCAGTGATGAATCAACGCAATAGCATACACTGTTTTTTTTGTGTTTTTTAATTAATAAAATACATGATTACACAAATAGTGTTCTTGTACCTTGACATATCCTGCTAGTGAGTTAATTAGTTCTTGACATACATCTGGTATAATTTTGCTAATCAATTGTTTTGATACTCTGAATGTGTATGAAAGAGAACTGTATGAATCTCCAGTTGCAAGATACCGTAATGTAATAGCCAGCCTCGTTTGAGGTGAAACTGGCTGACGAATATTTGTTTCCCTTTTGGCTATTGATGGACCAATCATTTCTAGAAGATTTTCGAAATCACTTTTCGACATTCTCGTAAAGTTACAAAATGATCCATCTGTCATTCTGGGGTCACTCATCAAATTTTCTCTTTGCAAAAGATAATTTCGAATCCACCATCTTTTTCTCTTTTTTTTATTAGAGATTCTATACATCTGATACAGAGAACACAACAACACTACCTCCTCGGGCAACATTTTAACGCAGACTGGCGTGTGGACAACCTGTATTGATTTAAACATAGTTGCTAGCAACATTCTCGCCGCTCACCAACAATGTTTAGCAACTGTTGCTAAACAAATGTTTACCATGAATACGGGGCTTTACGCGGTGGTGATACAGCAAGTAGTTTTTTAAATATTAATTTTTGAAAAAAATGCAATATTTTTAAAAATCATATTTCCAAAAGGAGATCGGCGACCCCCATTTTTCAAAATATCCAAAAATTCTACATAGTGCAGTGAACAATTGTGCCAAAAATCAGTGAAATCCGCCAGATATTTATTTTAATATCGATTTTTAAAAAATTTAGCACAAAGCGACCGACACAATATCGTGTCGCAAACTTTTAACTTGCGACAGTTTGTCGCAGACTTTCTCTTACTTTTATTTTGTCTTTATTATATTTTGTTGTTGTCTGTTTGTACGTAGCATAGTATTGTGTTGGGGGCCTTTTACACCCTCAACAATTTTAACTTAGATTAGGTTTTTTCTAAATTATTTTGACCGTTGGGGGGCTTTTACACCTCCCAACAAATTTTAATCTAAGAGTAGGTTTTAAAATTATTTTACCTGTATATTATTGAATTGACTGTTGGGGGCTTTATACACCCTCAACAAATTTTAATCTAGGTTAGATTAGAGTAGGTTTTTAAATTATTTTGACCGTTGGGGGGCCTTTACACCTCCCAGCAAATTTTAATTGTAGTGATAAGTTTTAATTGTATATAGTATTGTATTGATTTTTGGGGGCTTTTTACACCCTCAACAAAATTTTAACCTAGTATAAGTATTTATTTTGTGACGTTGACTGTTGGGGGCATTATACACCTGCCAACTAAATTTAATTGTTAACTTATTTTGTGTTGTCCTGAAGCTGATAGGCCCTTTACACCATCAGCGACACGGTAACCCGACTGTCACCGTACCCCCAATATGCTCGGCCTCAGAACGCCGTTAAAAATGCGCAAGAGCCTCAGCGGGACCTACTTAAAAGAAAACGACGCAGAGAAAGAAACGTCCTCACCCGCCGCCCGGGAGCCGCAGGCTGGGCCCTCGCGTGCGCTAAGTGAGCAGCCGCAGCCACAAAAAGGTGGTGCGGCAGCTCCTAAAGCGAGCGCGCAGCCTGGGGCTCCCGAAACCCCCCCGGCGAATCCTATGCCAAAGGGGAGAGTGGCGGAGGCGAAAGCCTGTGTAGTAAATATTAAACTGCAACTAAATAGGTCCCGAAATACCAAGAACGAAATAAAAGAAGAAGTTAAAAAAGCGGCAGAGAGGCTCTTCGCATTGGTGAAGGAGGCCGAATTAGACCACCCCCGGACCCCCCGGACTCCCAAAGAAGGAAAGGGCAAGGTAGGTGCGGACAGGCCGTTAAACATAACGTTTACCGGCCTGCCCGCATCTCCCAAGCCAAAAGGAGAGTGCCCGTCCAGTTTCTCCAACAGTATTGTGCTGGAGAAACTGGAGGAGCACAAAAAGCTCCTGGAACAGAATATGATGGAGATAAAAAGGATATCAGAAACCTTAGAGGAAGAGAAGCAGGAGCGGCGGCAGCTGACATATGCGAACGTGACCGCTGGCGAGATTAAAAACGCCCACCGGTCAAGATGCATTCAGTTGCCGTCGCCTCGAAAGATGAAGAGGAGTCCGGGGAGGAGGTGCTACAGAAAATCAGAGTAGCCATTAACGCCAAACAAACGGGGGTGCAAGTGGATAGAATAAGAAAGGTAAAAGACAGGAGGGTTATCGTGGGGTGTGGCACAAGGGAGGAGAGGCAAAGGGTTGTAGAAAGGTTGAAGCAGGCGGACCTCCGTGTAGAAGAAGTGAAAAACAAGGATCCTTTAGTGATCCTGAAGGACGTCCTCCAGTACAACACTGATCAGGCACTCAGATCACAAAACGCTGATCTTTTTAAGCATATAGATAAAGAGGAGGTTCGCCTAGAGATAAGATATAGGAAAAAAGTTAAGAACCCTCTCTTGTGCCACATCATTCTCAGGGTGTCCCCGAAGGTGTGGTCGGCCCTAACAGAGGCGGGCACGGTGCGCGTGGATCTGCAGAGGGTGAGAGTGGCCGATCAGTCCCCGCTTACCCAATGCTCCGCGTGCCTCGGGTACGGGCATAGCAGGCGGTTCTGCAAGGAGCCCCAAACGAGATGCAGCCAGGAAACAGGCAGAAACCCTGCCCTCTTGCTGCAACTGTGCACAGACCGGGCTGGACGCGGCTCATAACGCGTTCGCCCCGGAGTGCACGGTGCGTCGTAAGTGGGAGGCCTTGGCCAGGGCAACGGTAGCTTACTGCCTAAAGTTGCGCTGGGCGAGACCGGAACCACCGTGAGGTCCTACCGGTAGTTCCAGGCGAATTTGCAGCGCAAGCAGCTCGCCACACAGGAGCTCTTGCTCGAGGCCACCAGCAGAAAGGTAGCCCTGGCGTTGGTCCAGGAGCCATATGTTGGAAGGTCCGGCTCGATGCGAGATTACGCGGGCGCGCGCGTATTCCAGTGTGCCAACCGGGGGGACGGACATGTCAAAGCCGCAATCGTTGTGTTCGACGATGACATGGCCGTAACCCTGGACTCCGGTCTCACCACCACAATATTGTTGGTGGTAAGACCGGAGGTGTGCGCGGTCTCGTTCTACTTCGAGCCGGATCAGCCAATGGAGCCATACCTGGACCAGTTGGTGGCGGTGGTCACGAGCGTGGGCTCCCGTTACGTGGTGGTGGGTGGCGACGCGAACGCCTGGAACACCTGGTGGGGCAGCACGAAAACGAACAGCAGAGGGGAGGCCTTCTTTGGGGCTCTTGAAGAGCTTGACTTGCAGGTGCTCAATCGGGGTGACGTCCCTACCTTCGACGTGATTAGAGGACTTAAACGGTACTCTAGTTGCGTCGATGTTACGGCGTGCTACCCGGACGCGCTCCTTTTGGTGTCTGACTGGATGGTGGATGATGGCGTGACGAGCTCAGACCACAACACTATTACGTTCCGTATCAACATGAAAAAAGACAAAGAAGTAATAGTAACTAGGACCACGCGGCGATTCAACACAAAAAAGGCAAACTGGGATGAGTTTCAGTCGAAGCTCACCCAGCTGCAAGAGTCGAATTTCATTAAAATCGGTGACATAGAGAAGATCGACAATATAGTCGATCTCGAAAAAAGTGTTGAATCATATAATAAAACAGTCGTGACGGCATGCGAAGCAAGCATGCCGATCAGGAAGGGTACGGTGCGTCTTAGGCTAAGAACTCACGGAGCGGTTTTCACCCGCATCCGCCGCGGTTGCGGGCCCGCAGCTTCTGTAGAATGCAGATATATATGTAAAAAATTAAAGCACATTTCACGACGCGTTTTATGCCCGCGGTGTGCGCGGTTGTTTGCGGGTCCCGCTGCACCGGCGGTCATCTTCTACTGGCGGGCGCGGGTCGCGGTCCCGCAGCCGCGGCGATTTGCACCCGCGCGTTCTGCGATCGGTTGGCGGGCGACCGCGCGTTGGCAGCGGGGTGGCGGGGGGAGGTTAGAAATCCGACGCCATTTTGCTTGCAGGCAGTGATAACTCGTTGTTCGTTACGTAGTGACGCGTTCAAGCACGCACGCGCACGTTTGTCAACAAAATGGATACTGATATTGAAGTCGATCTACTAATTACTTTGGTTCAAGATAGGCCAGTTATATGGGATAAGAGCTTAGAAGAGTATAAGTACAAGAACTTGACACTTAAAGCATGGGAAGAAATCTGCGGTATTTTAAATAACGATTTTGAAAATTTGGATGAGACAAATAAAAAAAAATATGGTAAGTATTATATAAGTTTATTTTTAAGCTACAATAATTAACTTTATTAAATTTTTGACAATTGCCAGCTTAAGGCTCCGCTGTCACTCATAAAATATTGTTGAAAAATATCTCTTATGTTGTTGGCTTGTCTTCCACTGCGTATTGATGGAGGTGTTTGTATACTCTCAAGATTATGAGTAAAATCTTCTTCTCTAATGTGATGGCCGTCTCGTTTTCGTACAAAATTGTGAAGTATGCAACATGCCTTCACAATATTAATTGATAAAGGTATTGATACATCCAATGCACGATTTAAAATTCGCCATTTGTTTGACAAAATGCCAAATGCACATTCTACGTATCTTCGTGCTCTAGATAGGCGATAATTAAATACCCTTTTTTGGACACTCAAAAATTGACCACCATAAGGTCTCATAATATGTTGATGCAAACCAAATGCCTCATCGGCTACGAATACATACGGGACAGGTGGCAAAGTAGATCCGGGTAGTATTTTTTCATTAGGTAGTTTGATAGAATTGCTATTAAGCGCATTGCAAAGAGTAGTATTTTTAAAAATGGTTGAATCAGCATTACTTCCCGGGGCTCCAATGTCTACAAAAACGAAGCAGTAATCCGCATCAACTACGGCCATTAACACAAATGAAAAAAAAATTTTATAATTGTAGTAAGTTGAAGCACTGTTATCTGGTTTAGTTATTCTTATATGTTTGCCGTCTATTGCTCCGACACAGTGGGGAAAATTTGCGTACTTGTAAAATTTTTGGCTGATTTCTTCTAAAAGTTCTGTAGTGATTACCGGAAAACATTCAAACATTAACACTTCCCATAATTTTTCACATGCCGTTCTTATAATTGCTGATATAGTTGTGTGCCCAATTCTGAATGTGTAGTGCAAATCGTGCATTGTAGTCCCACTTGCTAGATATCTGAAATAAATAAATTTACTTAATTACGTATATTTTTTCAGGTAACATGATTATAAAAAAATGGAAAAATATTAAAGATTGCTGGATGAAAACAAACAAAAAAGTTGAAACGGAAACAAAATCTGGATCGGGAGCTAAAAAAACTAAAAAGTACATTTATGATGATCAGTTACAGTTTTTGAAGAAAAATATACCTATTGAAAATACCTCCTCAACCTTAACGAGCGGTGCTACAACTGAACAAACTACTACTAACACTACTACTACTGTTGCATCAACATCAGAAGCTTTTGCTACGCCTACCACCTCAGTTTCTTCTCAAGCTGGTGTTAAAAAAAAAAGAAAAGACGACGCCGACAAAGCATTAATAGAGATGTTGTCTCAACGCGAAGATAGACATTTGTCATTTTTTCGAGGAATACTGCCTTCATTGCAAAATTTTGATGAAGCAAAAACAAGACGATTTCAAATAGCAGTTCTACAAATTATTGATAATCTTGATAATAATCTTCCAGCATTTTCTTATCAATATCCACCATATAATTATAGTCAAGAAAATATCAGCTATCGTACCTATTCTACTTCTGAAAGCAATACCCAAAGTCCACAAAATATTCCATCAGTTTCTTCAGTCAATACTAATTTGTCAGATGATGTGTATTTTCAATAAAAAAAAATTATATATTACCACTAGTTTCATTAACACCTGACGCAAAAACTGGGGTACCCCTATGTCATGTCATGTAATACGACGACCGATGGGCAGTGGTTAATAAATTGACTACTAGGCAAGATGTTGCGGGTTCGATCCCCGCGCAATACAAACATTTGTGTGCATGAACATGTCTGTTTGTATTGGTCTGGGTGTTTTCTATGTATAATATGTATGTATTTGCAAAAAAAGCATATAAGTATGTTGTATCCGTTGTCTGGTATCCATAGTACAAGCCTCGTGCTTAGTTTGGGACTAGATGGCGCTGTGTAAAGATATCCAAGAACAACATTTATGTCTATGTGTGCGTGTGCGCGTGTGTGTGTGTGTGCGTGTGTGTTAGTGTGTGGTGTGTGTGTGTGGGGGGTTCGTGCGTGCGTGTGAGTTATTTAAAGAAACTTACATACCTTAATGTCACTGCCAACATTTCCTCTGGTGATATGGGATCTCGCATATTAGTATGTTGTTTTTGAAGAGCAGTTTCTGTTTTTCTTAAAAGTTCTAAATAACTACTTATGGACATTCGGAAATAATTAAAGAACTTCTCTTCATCCTTCTTTAACTCATTAATAAGAGTAACAAATAATCCATAACGATCTCTTTCCACAATCAGTGGATGTATCCAGAATCTTTTAGGCCTTCTTTTTTTAATTCTTCTGTGAAGTAAATATAACGCAACAGCTCGTTTCTGGTGTGTATCCATGACGGTCTGGAACTGAACTGATCGTTTAACCACCCGTCTTGCAACCGCCCGTCCTGCGATAATCAACCGCTACGTTTGCAAGTGATAATCGCAACCGCGACGGCTGCGTTACCGCACAAAACTCCGGTCTCGTGAAATTGGAAAAAAAAACTCCATTCCGCCAACGCCGGCGTGCGCGGGTGAATACCGCTTCGTGAGTCCTTAGCCTTAGTCTACCCTGGTGGAATGGCGAGCTCGCCGCGATGAAACGTGAGGTCAACACCAAAAAGCGGCGCATCCGTTGCGCCGCTCCGGTCCGTCGCGACAGGGTTGTGCGTGAGTACCTGCAAGCCAAGGAGAACTACGAATCGCATGCTATAGCAGCACAGATAGCCAGCTGGAAGGCTTTCTGTGAGCGTCAGGACACTCAATACCCATTTAGACTTTGCCATACAGAAAATTTGTCAATCAATAGTCGAGGGTGGTTGTTAGAATGGGAGGCAGGAACGTATGCGGAGCACCATCACCATTATGTGAAGACAATAGATGCAGCTAGTGAGCAGTTGATTTCGAATACGTTTGTGGCTCC
The DNA here is from genome assembly GCA_928268935.1 of Lasiommata megera. Classification (NCBI taxonomy): domain Eukaryota; kingdom Metazoa; phylum Arthropoda; class Insecta; order Lepidoptera; family Nymphalidae; genus Lasiommata; species Lasiommata megera. The sequence goes on from OV743333.1 coordinate 3,002,150, forward strand.
ACTACCCTAAATCGGAACCACAGTCATAGGTCTTGAACACCTGCCACAGGAGAGTGACTCTGTATCTTGTAATACAAACCAAGCCTCGAATTACACATCTTGGAATCTGACCAATATGGGGTGTTGACATCTTTCTTCACGAGGGGAACTCTGCCACAGTCTGGTCTGTGCGACACACCCCCATAAACACGTATGGTTTTGTGGATTTAAAACTCAATTTAGGCCTGCGTAGAGACTTTTTGTAGCGTTTTATGGCAATGGGTTGATTACAAACGTCAAAAAATTACCGATTATTATAAAAGTGAAAACTGGCTAGAGTATGTTATTGCGAGAATGGTTCCCTTGGATGGAATTGCTTTTAGGCTCTATTGCACATCTGAAGATTTGCGCGTAAAGAAGGGTGTACAAAATTGACAAATTCGCAGAATACTGTCCAAAATATTGTACTCTGTTGAATTAAATAAGCTTTTAAAAGATTTAACCAGGTGACAGCAGTGTCTATGATTTTTTTTTATTATCTTTGATATTGTACATCGTGTTCTTGCTGTGCAATTGAAGAATAAAAGTTTTCATATTCAATTAATTACCATCTTTTAATTGATAAATACACTCATAACCCTTTCAGGTTATTGGCCCAGGTAGTCTCTGTAATTGAAATCTCAAAGAAAACAGCAAAAGAAAAGGTACAATCGTTGTTGGAACAAATTGACAAAATAACTTCAAAATGGATTCCCACGCGACAATGAATTTAGACAAATTCGATGGACAGAACTTCAGGCAATGGAAATTTCAGATAAAGTGTGCACTAAAAGCAAAAGGGATCGACATTTCAGTGCCTAGACCATCTGTAAACAGTGTTGAGTGGACGAACAATGACGGCATGGCAATGTATATTATGACCTCTTCGATGGGTTACAAACAAATCACCTTGATAGAGAACTGTGAAACTGCCATGGAAATAATGTCAAAACTAGAATCAATATATGAACAGAAGAGTGAACTATGTATTTATTTTACACAAATCTTTAGTATTTATTAGATACCTAATAAATACTAAAGATTTGTGTATAAAGTATGGAGAAAGCAGTGATCTCACTGGCTATTCAGACTCAGATTTTGCAGGCGATGTGGACACGCGTAAGTCTACTACAGGGTACATTTTCAATATGAATGGAGGACTTATAACATGGTGTAGTCAAAAGCAGAAGACTACTGCTCTCTCCACTACTGAGGCTGAGTTTGTATCAGCTTGTGTAGCTGCAAAAGAGATATTGTGGTTACAGCAATTATTGACAGATGAAAATATTAAATGTGTTCAATTGTATGTTGATAATCAGAGTGCCATCAAATTAATAAGTAATCCTGTTTATCATAAAAAAACCAAGCACATAGATGTGAAAAACAATTTTGTAAGGGAAAAGGTTGAGTTAGGTATAATTTAATTAAATTATATTCCCAGTAACAGTCAATTAGCAGACATGTTACCAGTTCAATCTTTTGCCTACTTTAGAGATCAAATTTTTTATAACTTATGTAATTAAATTTCAATGGGAGATATATGGTTAAACCTTTAGTGGGAGTGTTGAATTAAATAAGCTTTTAAAAGGTTTAACCAGGTGACAGCAGTGTCTATGATTATTTTTATTCTCTTTGGTATTGTACATCGTGTTCTTGCTGTGCAATTGAAGAATAAAAGTTTTCATATTCAATTAATTACCATCTTTTAATTGATAAAAACACTCATAACCCTTTTATACTCCCAGTATATGAAGATGAAAAAAGGAGAGCCAAACAAGAAATTCGGCAATCGATGAATGGACTTTGTTAACAACCACCGCTACATAAATAGGAATACACATAGATTTTTTATTTTAATGGGAAATTGCATCACAACCTTTTATCAGATACATTTTCTAGGCAAGCGCGCTCCAACCTAGACCTCATCAGTGCCTTCTGGTACTGATTGTCGTCAAGCGCAAACCTTTCTCGAAATAAAAAAAACCTGGGTTTAATTCGAATATAAGGATCTATTCCAGCTGTGCTTTGCATTTCCATAATTCGGGATAGATTGGCTTTGTACGATCTCAGCCTGGATGACTATGATATACTTAGCATGACCACAGATGGAGCAAGGGTGATGTGCAAAGTAGGTCGTCTTTTGTCTTTACTTCATCAAATATGTCTGATTCGGGATAGATTGTCTTTATACGATCTCAGCCTGGATGACTATGATATACTTAGCATGACCATAGATGGTGCAAGGGTGATGTGCAAAGTAGGTCGTCATTTGTCTTTATTTCATCAAATATGTCTGATACGGGATAGATTGTCTTTATACGATCTCAGCCTGGATGACTATGATATACTTAGCATGACCATAGATGGTGCAAGGGTGATGTGCAAAGTAGGTCGTCTTTTGTCTTTATTTCATCAAATATGTCTGATACGGGATAGATTGTCTTTATACGATCTCAGCCTGGATGACTATGATATACTTAGCATGACCACAGATGGTGCAAGGGTGATGTGCAAAGTAGGTCGTCTTTTGTCTTTATTTCATCAAATATGTCTGATTCGGGATAGATTGGCTTTATACGATCTCAGCCTGGATGACAGTGATATACTTAGCATGACCACAGATGGTGCAAGGGTGATGTGCAAAGTAGGTCGTCTTTTGTCTTTATTTCATCAAATATGTCTGATTCGGGATAGATTGTCTTTATACGATCTCAGCCTGGACGACTATGATATACTTAGCATGACCACAGATGGAGCAAGTGTGATGTGCAAAGTAAGTAGGTCGTCTTTTGCCTTTATTTCATCAAATATGTCTGATTCGGGATAGATTGGCTTTATACGATCTCAGCCTGGATGACTATGATATACTTAGCATGACCACAGATGGAGCAAGTGTGATGTGCAAAGTAAGTCGTCTTTTGCCTTTATTTCATCAAATATGTCTGATTCGGGATAGATTGGCTTTATACGATCTCAGCCTGGATGACTATGATATACTTAGCATGACCACAGATGGAGCAAGTGTGATGTGCAAAGTAGGTCGTCTTTTGTCTTTATTTCATCAAATATGTCTGATACGGGATAGATTGGCTTTATGCGATCTCAGCGTGGATGACTATGATATACTTAGCATGACCACAGATGGAGCAAGTGTGATGTGCAAAGTAAGTAGGTCGTCTTTTGCCTTTATTTCATCAAATATGTCTGATTCGGGATAGATTGGCTTTATACGATCTCAGCCTGGATGACTATGATATACTTAGCATGACCACAGATGGAGCAAGTGTGATGTGCAAAGTGGGTCGTCTTTTGTCTTTATTTCATCAAATATGTCAAGGGTTTGAGAAGGGTGGTCTAAACCATATGTTTATATGTTTTAATCTAAATTTAAGTCTCAATTTATTTGTCTCTTCATCCGAGCGTAAACTGTAAACCTAAATTGTTAATAACGGCGAATCGGGCCCCACGATACAGGATTACCTAGTGTGGGTCCCAACGGATGTACTAAACTTTGTAAAGTTGTTTTTTGGCAAATAAATATATTTTTCATTTTCAATAATGTCAAAAAAACTAAATTAAAATAAACTGTCACTATACGCAGCTCGTCGATTCATTTTAAGGTGACAGGGGTGCGGAATAAAATCCTTTCATAAAATGATATATGAGGGGTATAGAATCAAATGCAGCCCAATCGAGTGCATTTTTTTTATTATTTTAGTTGTGAATGCCATTAAAATCGTTTGTGAATTATCTATTGTGTCAGCTAAGTTGTCAGAATTGTCAGTATTAAATCCAACTATAGACCATAGAAATCCATGTTATAAAAAAGGCACTAGAATCACAGCACTGCAATTGACACTGTTGATATATGGTCAGTAGGTGTTTGTTAAATTTGTTTCTAAGAATTGCTCCTGGTTTTTATTGATTTAAAAAGGTTGAAACCTTTTGAGTTGCAGTAAAAGGTTTAAAAAACTCCTTAATTATTATAGAGCTGAATACAGTTCCAGATTTACCAAAGCACGCGCGTAAGGAAAATGTCCCGAGAAATGGAAGCAGAAATTCAAGCAAAAAGAGCGGTGAGTGATGGGTACTTTCGGTAAACAGATGGTTACGATATTTCTAAAGTTATGATTTTTTGGATGATTTTTGAATTATTGAAATGTGAATGTTATCTAGAGCTAATTTGATTTTTTTTTTAAATAATATAAAAGTAATTTTAATCATTCAAATAAGTTTTGATGTCACTTACTATATTTACTTTGATTTGCAGATATACATCAAGAGATTTAACAAATCCGCCAATATGTAATCACGACAAAAAATTAAAATGTAACCTTACAATGAATGACTTGATACAATTTTATACAGCATTTTACAGAAGGGCAAATAAATTGGACCTATCATTTGATTGCCAGACAACTCCCCGCTTCTATACGCGCTGTACAACAGCGACATTCCGAGAAATACTCCTCGTGTCAAAACAGCCCAGTTCGCGGACGATACCGCAATATTCACAACGGACTTCCACAAAAAACTTATAACCTATTGCCTCCGAGAGGCGGTCCGCAGCCTAGGCGAGTGGTTCCGCCTCTGGAGGATCGAAGTTAACCCCGACAAAAGTGCAGCCGTGTACTTCACAGGCCGCGCTAAGCCCCGCTTCAAGGCTAACCCCGCCGAGATCACCCTCTATGGCCGCCCAATTCCTTGGCAAGACAAAGTCAAGTACCTCGGAGTAAAATTCGACAGACTTATGAGCTTCGCCGCTCACATACTAAAGGCTCTTCAAAAAGCCTCAAATGTCTTTATCCTTTAATTTGCTCTAAAAGCAAAATGTCCCTCCGTAATAAGGTCACTCTGTACAAAACGTGTATCAGACCGATAATGACCTACGCCAGCGTTGTCTTCGCCCATCGTCAGCCCAGCTCTTACAAGAGCTTCCAAGTCCTACAGAATAAATTTATGCGCATAGCCACGGGTGCCCCGTGGTCCGTGCGTAACGTAGATTTACACCGCGACCTAGATTTACCGATAATTACAACAGTATTTCAAAAAGCTCGCTATAAACTACTTTGAGAAAGCAGCCCGACACCCCAACCCTCTAGTGGTTGAGGCTTGCAATTACACTCCTGACCCAAACGCCCCTCTCATAAAGAGACGTCCGAAAAACGTCCTAATCGACTCTGACGACCAACTGACGTTGGACAACGCTTCGCAGGTAGGTCATACTACACAAAACCCAACACAGCGTCTTCGCCGGCGAAGACGAGGTCCCCGGTATCTGACGTCATCCGTACGTGGACTCTATCCACGGGCACGGGGGCGCTCGGACTGACACACCAGTCCAACAAACCCAACAAGTCCCAACGTCACCCTAAGTCGAGGTCCGAGTCTCACAGGAGACCTTAGGGGGAAGTTCCCTCAGAAGTCGTCGAGCCCTGAGAGTGGAGCACCTGCTCCACTCTCAGGCTGAACTTCATGCTAGCCAAAAACCCCCGGTGACGCAGTAGTAACTATTATGGTTATCTGCAAGTGACAATTCGAAAAATTAAATTATTGCCAGAAGAATTTACCCCTTCCGAAGATTCCGGATCAAGCATGCTATTATGGTAGACAATTATATTTATATAACCCGATGATAAAGTTTTTGCAATATCTCAAATGGTTTTCATTTTATTTTGAATAAAAGTTATAAAGCCCTTATCTAAAAATCTTATAGCATCAGCAAACGAATCAACTGTTAGTGGCCACCGTTGGATTAAATTTCTGATACTGCATACTGGATACTGCAGTAGTGGAGCCAATAGTCCTGTACGCTGCCTCCTGTACTCGGGGACAGGGAAATGGAGGGGAAGGTGCCGTACTGTGGGCGACCGCATCCGGCGGAGGACGTGCCTGCGGTTTACTGGTCTGGTGGATCGAGAAAACCTTGAGAACAACAACACTAAGGTATTTTTACCGATGGCAGTAAAATAGACGGCAAGGTGGGGGCCTCGCTTTCCATATGGAACCGCAAGGCCGAAACCAAAGCCGTCAAACTAAGGTTGAATGCGCACTACTGGGTCTCCCAGGCCGAGCTCCTTGCCCTGGATTGGGCTGCCTCTTTCGCGACGAAGCGCCCGGAAGCTTCCATCGGCATATACACCGACTCAAGATCATCCCTTGAATCGGTGGTCGGGCGCAGATCCCTCTATCCCCTGGTTGCAGGCATCGTCGACAAACTAGAGATACGTCGCACCCAGAACAAGGAAGTATCCTTGTTCTGGGCGCATCTATGAAAAAAATCCAATAAGGTACAGATTCGATAGAAGTACACTAAGGCGTTATACTCGTAAGTTAAATAGTTGCAATGTTCTTTGAAGACATAACTAAAAATTTTTGGTTCCCAGACAAATGGAAGAAGATCAGGTTACATTGAAATATTTAGGCAATTTAACTGGAACATTATCAGATATCTTAGTAGAAAGTGATTATATTCCTTTGACAAGTTTAAATAAGGCATGTAAAGGTCTGAGATATTGTGGAAATCAATTTATCATTACAGAGAGAGGCCATGGTTTCAACATCAATTACAATTTTACAGATGCTATCAAAATTCTTTTAGATAATATTCCAATATGTCAAATTAATAGAGAAATCGCTCTAGAGGACTTGTCATATTACAGAAATGAATTGAAATTGTCCTTTGACAATCAGTACAAAATGGATAAATGTTATGACATTATAGAAAAGATAATCAATAAAAAGTCGATTACTAGACGAGATTTTTCATATATCACACAGATAGTTCCTGGATATGGTATAGGGTTTGGTTTATATAACAATCAAGTTCATAAATATAATATGATTTATCGTAGAATAACGGTAAAATCGATAATTTGTAATTTATCTGAAAATAATTGTAACATGACTTATGTAACAAATACATTACAATCTTTTGATGTAACATTACATTGTCTTAACATAATTATTAAGAAGAATTCTAAAGTTTGTGATTTGTATAACGGAATATTCATACATAATGATGAATTAAGATTTCCTGAAAACAAGATAATTGAAGACGAGATCAAAGAATTCTCTTTATTATCTAATCCGATAAACTATGATCATCATATTTTACTCACCGATTCACAAGAGAAGGAATTGACATCAAATCATATAATTAAGTCAAATTCTCATTCAAAATCTTTCTCTATGATATTTAAAAATCTCAACTCTTCTTGGACCTCAATACTAAAGATGACAATAAGTATTATCATTGGAATATGTATGATCCCAGTCTTAATCAAAGTATATTTTTATATCAAAAAATGCTGTTCTCAGGCTGAAAATCGGGAAAATCATTTCATCTGTCAATATAAAGGAGATGAAGAAACTGCAAAAATAAATTGGGAATAATATATTATAAGTCAACATATTATGATGCCAGTGGATTCAGTCCATGCAACCATTGAATCCGTGATAAAAGGAACTTTGGGCTCCATCTCAATGGGCGACATTACTTTCGAAAGTGAGAATCAATCCTGTAGTGGAGTATTGAGTAGTATTAAACGATCCTTTGACTAGATTGGCCGTTCTTTCATTTATACGCCCGTTCCCGATATCAACACACCTCATGGCGACCCTGCCAGCGCGGGCGCGTGGTTCGCGCTGGGCATTACCTAATTAGACACGCGGCAGTACCTACGTGCGCTACAAACTTTACTAACATACGTAAAATGGGCAAACAATGTTCAAAGTGTATATGTGAAAACAAAGAGATGGTGATATAGCATGGAGATTCAAGTATAGAGAATCCATTACAACGAATTATGAAACTAAATTATGGCTAAATTTGCGTCACCGGCGAAAATTAAGAACCTTACTTTTTACCATTCTTAATAAAGACTCCTCTTTCCTCAGCCTTACAATGAATCAGAACCAAATGAAGAGATTATTTACGATATTAATAGTGAATCTCAAATAGAAGATAATTCTAATGATAGTACAACAATTATTCAAAGGCAAAACCCCAAAAGTTCAAAGGTTCGAGATAAAGATTACTGCTTTTACTGCGAGTCAAGTTTTTAAATTTTGCTCGTCATTTACTCCGACATGAAGTCCAAAAAATTGTGTCAAAACCTAAAAAAAGTCTTTATAGAAAACAATTATTGCAGCTCTACGTTAAAAAGGAAACTACCTTGTAAATTCAAAAGAGATCACTAAACCGATGCGAAAATTCAAATTTACTGATTATTTGCCGTGTACAGAATGTCTGGGATTCTATTCTAAAAAACTATTGTGGAAACAAAAAAAAATGTAGTGGTAAATCAGGAAGTAAAACATTCAATCTGAGGCTCAAAACCTACTGATACGTCATCTTAAAATCGACGAAAAACTTAAGGAAACTGTATTTCCCCGAATGCGGGCAGACAAAATATCACTTATTGCAAAAAAAGACAACTTTATTATGCGCTTTCGGATCTCAATATTTAAAAACTCACCGAGAAAAACATTTCGTTAACGTAGTGTCTAGAAAAATGTGAGAGCTTGCAAAATTATTACTAGAATTAAAAAAAATTGATCGATATAAGGTTACCCAGCGAAATTCACAGTTGAAATTGACCAATCACGCTCGTTCATTCATCGTTCGACGCGCCTTGTTAGTCGCACGGTCGTTAGAGATTCACAAGTGCAGTGTCGAAAAAAAAATCCAATAAAAGTGTTTTACTAAAATTGTTTATCGTATTTTCTTCCCGTTTGATACGTAACTGTGGTTTGTTAAATAACATTTTTTTTTTAATTTATTTAAAAGGAACACTAACAATATACATATCATACACTCGCCACATAATTACACACTATCACACACACTGATACGTATATCAGTAATAAGTATACGCAACATTCACAATGCGCCAAGCAAACATTACGTTACAACAGATTTAAGAACAAAAAAAGCAATAAACCTAATTAAATACAAGTAATTAAAACATAATTAAATTAATTAAAATAAGATATAAAAAAGAAATGTTCTAAACAAACAATTAACAGTTACAGATGGGATAAATGGTCAGTTAGTTTTTTTTTAACATTAGCTGGTGAAGTGTTGTTGTGATTGAACTAACCTATAATAAGGTAGGCTTTGTTTTTATTACGATTGTTGGCTGTTTTTTTTTTTTATATATGACGGCGGACAGATAGTACCGTCATCTAGTTTAAGAAGCATGTACCGCAGACAAGAGAGGGGGAATCGCCTCTCTCTTTATGCAACACTAAGTGGGGTGTGCGGGTTCCTTTTGAAGAGACGTACCGGCACGGTGCGCGGTTAGTAGTGGTCGGGACACGCTGTCGCACACTCGTACTTAGTGGAGCATATCAGTCTGCCCCTTTATAAAATTACGATACGTTTAAATATAGACAATTAATTATCTACCCGTGTATTTGCCCGCGACTACCCACGTCTACCCCAAAATGACCGATCGGGAAGCCGGTTGAAGTATTTGGAAACGCTTTTGATCAAGCAGCCAATACGTCTACAGTAGTAAATGGATTTCGTAAATGTGGGATTTGGCCCTATAATCCAAACGCGTTCTCCGAAACAGATTTTGCCCCTTCTGTGAAAACCGAGATCCAGTTAAATGACGGCCAAACTTCCACAAACCGAGAAGTATTTCAAGATATAAGCAATGTCACTATTGCCCAAACTTCAGACACAGTAGCTGCACAAACATCTGATAGTGCTGCGACTTTTAGCAGAGACGTTTTTTATGACACTTTGCCAGGGTGTTCCCACTGGAGTCCCGGGATAGTTAGTCAGGAATCAGCACCGTATCAAACTAAAGACAAACCAGAGACATCACAAGCAGAGCAAAATCAATCCAACCAGCAGACGCACTCACTAAAACCAGCTGAAAACCCTGTTTGTCAGGAACCAGAGACATCGCAACCAGTTAATGTGGCCACGTGCGATAAAAACTATAGTAGCGTTGTTTTGACTTCACCAAAAGAACTCTTTCCACTACCTAAAAAATCCTCTCGTGTTGCTAAAAAGCGTGGAAAAACAGCAATTATCACGTCTTCTCCCTACAAACAAAAATTTGAAATCATCGCCCAGAAAAAAAAGACGCTGAAGAGAAAAAACTAGAGAAAATAGAAACAAAAAAGAGAAGAGATGAATTAAAAAAACAGAAGAAAAGTACTACAAAACGTCAAAAAGAACCTTCAAAGAATAGCCGATCAGCGAAAACAGCGAAACGACGAAGAGTCTTATCATCTGAAGATGAAAGTGACACACCATGTATGTATTGTGAGGAAGTATATTCAGTTTCCATTGAAGGATGGATATCATGCTCATTATGTGGAAGATGGGCTCATAATAGCTGCGCAGGAATAGATGACGATGTTGACGAAGCCATCCATGTCTGCGAGTTCTGCCAGCTCAAATAATTATCTTTTACTGTGATTATTCTCATCACCCCATCTTACCTCAGGGGGGTACTCCATCTTACCAGCACCATGGGGCAAGACAGGGCTTAGTTGTTAATTAAAAAAAAAATATGATTGTTTCACTATGTATTTTTTTATATTATCGACCTTTAAAGCTGAAGTACCCCATCTTGCCACCCTTTCCCCTATATTATTAGCGACCTACTAGCGTACAATATATACAATAAAATACCAAACTATATAAACTATATAAAATAAACTGGACAAAAAGTCTTTACTTTTTCATCACATTACTGAAAACACCTGGCCGACACCTAAACAGATTAAAGATTTTGGAGATAATTGGCATAAATTGCCATTGATAAAGTGCTTTGAAGTCCCAGATATGATCGATCCAGCTTTGATTTATGCAGATAAGAGTCATTCCATGAATAGATCAGATGTACATGCACATATTAAAAAGAATCCGTATAATCCTGTTCCTTCTAAAAAAGTATTAGAGACTTTTTTGTCCACTGAAGCCACTAATTGGAAAGAATTTTTACAAGATATCCCAAAAATTCAAAGAAACCAAACAGTGGTACGTCGACAAATAACTGACGAAATTAATTTGACGACCTTTAAGCGGAAATTAAAACAATGGCTCATTCTTAGCAGCTTCTACAAGATAGATGAACTGTTCCAAACTATTGCACATCAATTGCACATCAGCCTACGGAAAGACCAAAGCAAAGAAGTTGTGTTTTATTAACAGATGCGCACACGTTATGCAATTGTAACATATTCGCGAAGATGTCACCAACCGAACGGAAAGAACATGTCAAAACAAACAAGCTCTGTTTCAACTGCCTCGGAGTTGGACATTCGGTGTTTAGGTGCCGTTTGCCAACATCATGCCGTATATGTATGAGACGTCACCACACTCTTCTACACCTACTTAACTACGGGGAGGCATCGGCTTCTCATGTTGTAGCTAATAAACCGATGTCATCCAATCAAGCAAATGTAGAAGAAGGGGAAGTTCAAGCAATGGTTGCGTCACACTATCACGCAGGGCGGAAACAGACAATTTCACTATTAAACAATAAACAGCAAGTATAATTTGCTATATTCCTTTTACTTTTCGCGCTTGTGAAGTCAACATCTCCTGAGGATGATCCGGTGTCGGGTCGAAACGTGCGTAGAGGTTCTAGTGGAGGATTTTGTGTGGTGTTGTACTATACTAATCTCCCGGTTGTCGGCGGAATATAGCAAATTATACTTGCTGTTTATTGTTTATCATGGACTTCCGCAAAGTAACGCCTGCTTCTATTCATTATTTAATTTCACTATTAGTAATTTTAAAGAATGAACGTGGACACACTACTGCATTGAAGGCGCTGATAGACTCAGGATCTCAAGCATGTTT
>OV743333.1:3014200-3157183 GCA_928268935.1 Lasiommata megera
AACTTTTAAGAAATAGTTAATTGGTAGCTTTTTAACATATAGCCACATTTTCAGATTTGCCAGTTCTAAAAAACCCTAATGAGAGACCGAAATTTGGGTCTCACTTAAGTACAGAAGAATTTTGGCAACACAGTTCTAGCCCCCGTAGGTATTCCAAAGCTCACCCAATGAGACGACCCCCCCTGGCCGCCATTATCGCTATTGGAATTTTTGCCTGTTTTACCGACCGACTGCCGACGTTGTTTGAAGACTGAACATAGGCACAAGTCAAGATTGCATACTGCTTTACCGACAGCGTGGACAGCGTCCTGTCAAAAGAAAATTTCTCCAGCTTATGAAAAAATCTACGAAGATGGTAGTTTTGGAATTTGGGTATTAAGATTTATTTTGAAGACTGAAGACTAAATGAGCCTAAACCAGCCATTTTGCACGATAGTCGAAGAATTTAAGAAGTAATACTAGTTTAAAGACCACAATGACGCGAAAGAAGGATGGAAAAATTGAAGATGAAGAACAGGAGTTAGATGTACAAATTTCATTAAAGGACCTAGAAAAATCGATGAATATTTTTACCGGAGATGACACCTGCCCTATTGAAACATTTATCGACGAATTCGAAGATACAGCTCAAATTATGAAATGGACTAAAATCGAGAAGCTGTTTTATGCAAAGAGACTTAGACGTAACTGCCAAACTATTTTTACGATCTTTGGGAAAAGCAAAGGACTATGCAAGTTTAAAGAAGGCACTTAAGGAAAAATTTGGCCCTAAGGCCGCATCGCGTAAAATGAAGAACGATGAAACCTATCAATAACATTTCCTGTCTATGAAAGCATTGGCATTTCATGGCAAGGTTGAAGACACTGCATTGATCAAATACTTTATTGATGGCATCCGTGATTTAGAGACTAATAAAGTTATTTTATATGGTGCTACAGACTTGAAAGATTCTCGCATGAAGTTGGAAATCTACAGTGATTTCAGAAGGAAGGTACCTAACAGATCTACAACCTCTGGTCACACATCTGCACATCATTCAACTCGAAAGATGACTCGTGTGAAAAGATGTTACAATTGTGGCGATCTTGGTCATCAGTCACCCGCCTGTCCAAAGGGAGTCAAATGTTTTAAGTGCAAAGAGTTTGGTCACAAATCAACAGAATGTACTAACAAACCTAAGAAGACGCTATATGTTCTGAATAAAAATGAAGAAGAAAAAGTATCCTACAAGAAGATTAGGATTAATCAAGTAGACTGTAGCCGTGATAGTTCAAGAAGGAATTAAAGATTATAACACAGAATCAACGTGTATTACAGGAATAGCGGGGAAAAGAACCTATGCATAACCCATGTCATAAATTTCAAAGATTAAGTCAACAATGACGGCGTTTACTAACCTGCAGTTCCTGAACAGCCTGGAATACAGCACCTCTTGTAAGACATGTTTACTAAACTTAACTACAACTATACTGGAGTCCTGTCTCAAAACACTAAAATCTTTGACTTAGCGTGGGTTCACTGGTTTGGAGGAGAATGCTCAACTCAACAACGCAGCGTGAAAAGCACTAAAAATGTGTATTACAGGAATAGCGGGGAAAAGGGTTCATACTGAAGGAATATTCACAGCTAATGTACAGAGTATAGTTACTATACAGATGTCATGTTGTGAAGGACAAAGAAATACCTACAACTATTATTGGAAATCCTATTCTCAAAGACTTCGAAGTGAACTTTATGCCCGAAGGTGTCTTCACAGAAAAGATGATGCATCTTACACTTCTAATGGAGGAGAAAGATAATGCACAAGAATATGATATAGAAGATTCTCAATACACTGAAAAGATCGGTAAAATGTGTGACGAGTACAAGCCTAATGAAAAGAAGAAAGTAATATAGAATTGAGAATAATACTTACCGATGAAGACCCTGTTTTACAGAATCCACGACGTCTGTCACCCTTAGAGATGAATGCTGTGAATACACAAGTACAAGATTGGCTAGATAAAGGAATAATCAAACCTGGCAAATCTGATATCGTCTGTCCTGTAGTTCTAGCTGATAAGAAAGACGGATCACGTAGAATGTGCATAGACTATCAAAGACTAAATAGGAAAGTAATTAAAGAAAGATTTCCATTACCTATAATAGAGGACCAGATAGACAAGTTGAGGGAAGCAAAGATGTTCACGTCCCACGATATGAAGAATGGGATTTTTACACGTGAAAGTACACAAAGACTGTCAAAAGAATACCTCATTTGTAACACCCCAAGTGCAATACGAATTTCAAAGAATGCCTTTTGGATTGTGCACAGCGTCATCCGTATTTGAAAGGTTTATTAACAACATTTTTAACCATCTTATTGCTGATGAAATTCTATTGGTGTATCTCGATGATTTGATTATACCCTCGAGAACAGAAGAAGAAGGAATAAGTAAGCTAGAAAAAGTGTTTAAAAGAATAGAGGAAAACGGTCTAGAATTTAATTGGAAGAAATGCCATTTTCTGAAGAAGGAAATACAATATTTTGGCTATATTATTTGTGACAACGAAGTACGATTCGATCGGCCACAGTCGCACGAAGCGGGAGACCTCTTTAAAAAATCACCCCAATCTCAAGGTCCGGCGGCTGAATGAATGGAGGGAATCCAGTCCCGAGGGTGTTACGGGGAATTTAAAAGTCGCCATAATATATTTATCCGGGCGGGTCCCCGAAAGAGGAATCCCGTGGTGTGTCGGGGACAAGTCAAGTATACAGGGGGCCAACCAACCGAGATGAGAGTGTGGTTGTGATAGAGGAGTGTGGATTGTGTGGATTTGTTGGGTTGAAGTGTCGTCCTAGAGAGGTACGAGGACACGGTAGAAAGGGAGGAATGAAACCATGCGCCGTCTCAGCGTCAGCGTTAGAGAGCAGCCTCATGGCCGTTGAGAGCAGCAGGCCCCGGACGGGGTCTGAGTTCTCTGCGGCCACAATTGTCTCAGTGCGTCTCTGGCGTGGGACGAAAAGAGCCTGCGTCGTCTTCGCCCACTAGGGAGAGGGCGCGATAGGCTAAGGCGGAAGGAAATGGAGGCCAAGAAGGGGTAGCTCCGTAAACCAGGCGGAGCAAAACCTGTTGAGGTCCTTATTGCCGGCGTATCTTCGCGAGGCGCAGCGTTCGAAATGTCAACGGCCCAAATTTGGACGATGTGGCGATTATAAAAAGGATCGACACAAAGTCCTCTCATTTAAAGGGCACGCTTTTGCGCGGACTCAAGCATGCTGCGGCCTCCATTCAAGAGGCTTTGAGCTCGCGCAATGTCGGAGGAGACGAGGCAGCTGCAGGCCAAATTCGCCCGTATGCAGACCAACAACGCACGACAGCAGGCCGGCCAGTATTCGAAAGGAGCTGGCCGCGTTGGAACTCAAGGAAGCCATTGAATATGCCTTCCCATTTGAATATGCCGACCGGCAGATGGGATGTTCCTAATCCGGCATTGTCGGCCATAGAAGAGTCTGTCTGCCGAAATAGTTGATATCCTATATGACCGCAACGCCGGCCTGGAGGACAGACTTCTTCCGGCGAAATGCCTCCGGCCTCCCCTGGCGGCTTTTAAGAAGAAGGCCTCATCATATACCGATGATGCACGCGCCGCAGCAGTGTGAGGTGCGGGCCCTCAGCCCGCTGAAAAGAGGCGAACCGCTCAGCGGACGCCCACTGCGAGCAAGGCTGCGCTGGCACTGGCGGTGGCGGTGGCAGTGCCAGAAGGGCATAAAGGGGAAGATAGCGAATGGCGGTCCGCATCCACAGAACCCGGCAAAGGCAGGTTCTGCGAAGCCGATCCCTCCTAAGCTTCGTCCTCCGCATTCTGCGGCTGTAGTGCTAACCTTACAGCCGGAGGCCGAGGAGAAGGGCTACCTATGCTGGGTTGTTAGCTGATTCCAGACAGAAAATAGCTCTGGCTGACAGAGGTCACAGACGGGCTTGCGAATAAGGAATCGAACTTCCGGGCGCCACGAGCGTCCGGCTTCTTACCGACGCTTGTGTATATGTTCTAATATATACCTTTGGCTTCCTATTAAATAAAAAAATAAAAAATAATCCTTATAAGTCCCAAATGGATACCGACTCATGCAATTGAATATGCAATTTCGAAAAGGGCACATATCTGGAAATTTAAAATGTTCAGGAATTGAAAAAAACTAAATATTTTCCGAATCATTGTATTATATCTAAAATGCTATTAATTTGCTTTTAAAAATGATTTATTTTAATATTGATATATATGTGTTATTTAATATTTGTGAGATGTGCCCTTTTCGAAATTAAGACTAATTGGGTACAATAAATGAAACAAAAAAATCATAATAAACTTGTGTAACTTTTATTTTAAGCATCTAAAATCAAACATATTATTAAAATTAGACATGTGTAACACGGTTTCATTAAAAATCTTCTTCTGCAGCTTCTCTTTCAGTAGTTGTAGGCCATTGTAAGATTTCTTCATAAAAATCTATAAATTCAGCCGGTATGTATTGCTTCACCTTTGAAATGTCTGCAATCTTCAGATGGTTTATAGGTACTTCACCACTATATGCTGAATTTGATTTACTTGAGAAATGTCACTATCTATATAGTTTCTTGCGAGTACTTCACCAGGTTTTCTTGGGTCAAAAACAAACTCGTAATAAGTCGATACTTGAAAAGTAACTTTCTGTCTTTTAGGTACATTTTTTCCGTAACTTCTCACTGATAAAGGTTTAGCTTTCAAATTTATCTGAGCCCATTTCTTGAAATCTATAATGTCTTCTGTATTGATTTTTTCAACGTTTAATTTCTCCGTGTTGCTGGATTGTACTATTAGATCAATATATTGTTGGTGGGTAAACACACTGTCTTCGGGTTTAATTTTCCTTTTGACAACTGAAAAGTTTCTGTTGCAATCATTAAAAGAATGAACTCGTACTGGAAAATATATATGGATCATCATATTTTTTTGTACAGATAATGCCATCAAAAATCGAATCACCGTATTATTCTTGTTTTGTCCTGGGCAACCGTCACAAAAATGATGATGATCAGTTATCGTATCTGGAACGTACATATTCATGTAATGATTTATGAAAGACGACACTTCGTTGGGACCTTTTAATGCTTGCCCTTCATGATACGAATAAAATGTTCCTTTGCCAGTTTTCATATTGTGTATACAAAATTCGTACACCCAAAGTTGTCTGTAGTAAAAAATCTCCTGTACAGGGAGAGTAGGTAAAGGTAAATTTTGCATGTAATGGAAAGATAATCCTAAAACAGTTTCAAAACTGGCACATTTTTCTTGTCTTTCTTATACTTTTTTATAAAATTTACCAGCACGACGCCTGTGTATTGTTAATTCTGCTTCTGCTGTTATTTTAGCGCCATCATTTAAATGAGGATCCCTTATCTTAACATTCAGTTCTTCACACTTACTGCAAACGTCGATTTGAGGTCTCCCAAAGGATAATTCAAAATTAAAATATATAACTGATAGTTGATTTTGTCCGCCATTTCTGGTGTCCGGCTGAAAAACATGTCATATAATTTCTTGATATTTAATGACGATGACAGATATTGTTTTGTAATATCATTAGAATAATGAATTTCTTTTTTATCAAGCGCATCTATGAAGTCGTGAATTTTAATGCAATATTCGCCAGGAATAACATTACTCCTTGAATCTACTGCTTTGCCTCGCTGATCTTGTGGTATTTTATTCTGTTTCTGTAGTTCTGTCAAACGTCGGCACCTCTTAACAGTGATTCCATATAAACTAAAGAACGCAGATTTACATACGTTTCTTTTTTCGGTCTACAAAATATTTACAGGAAACTGTTTTAGGTTTTGCCTTAGCTGGATCGTAGGTTCGTTTTGAGGTGTCCTTAGGCATTGATAATTCTATCCTACTCTTTAGATAAATATCTTGTTCGTTTTTAGTTCCTAAAGAATTCATTTTTTCAATCAAGCCATCCATATCGTCTTCCGATAGTTTTTCAAAACATTTATGGGGGCACCTGGAACAATATCAACAATAACTTAAATCGATTAAAAGAGAAACAAAACGAACGTGAAACTGATTAAAATAATAACGAATGTCGTAAAATAATCTAGGCTATCGTTTTAAATTAATACAAATAATATGAAACTATATAGGCACCTATATTAATAATATACAATGAACTTACCGGCAACTTGCTCCTGTTCGTCGTCCTGGTACTCGTCTCGCTTTGTGGTTAATATGTGGTAAACCTCTTGATTTCTTACTCCTTTTTTTTCGGAATCAGATGAACTCATTGTGTGCGCTTATAACACTAATGGACGTGTTAACTAACCACTGTCAATACAATGACTGATGCAATATTTACTTTTATTACATCATACTAACGAAAGAGACAGTAATTTTTTGCTTTAACGTTCTTATTTTTAATTTAATAAGTTCGAAAAGGGTACATCTCTGGGAGTTGTGACCTTTTCAAAATTGTTTCTGTACTGACCATGACGTTGCTAGTCGAAGGAATACCAGAGATGTGCTCTTTTCGATAATAATGGGTGAAGGAAAGCATTTACACCACATTTATGCAAAAAAATCTATTAGGCAAAATATGCGACATGTGCCCTTTTCGAAATTGCACATTCAATTAGAAATGTCCGATCTTTTATACTGTAGTGTGTAACCATTCCGGTATGAAAACAGCTTTATTTAAAGTGCTTTTTCAGCACTATTGTCTTGTAACTAATTATACCTTTTTAAACAATAAACCGGACCTTCAAACTAAATGGACGTATTATTTCAACTCTTCTAATCTATCGTGACCAGACCACACCACATGACGACCTTGCCAGGATAGTGAAGTGTGCGGGGAAGGGGGGATGGGAAATTAGTAACACGTCTGTTGGGTTCGACGTTTATTGTCTTACTATTCTAACTAAACTGTTACATATCTTCCACGGCCTCGGAGACGTACGGACCACTCACCGTCCGACCCCCCCGTTATCCCAAACGTCGCCTAAGCAGAGGTTCGGCCTCAAAGGAGGCGCCCTTAGGCAGTCGTTCCCTTAGTTTCTTCGAGCCCTAGGGCTAAAAATTTCTTCTAGCAGAGCTTCTTTCCGAAGCTCGCCAAACAGCCCGGTTACGCTGTGGCAACCAATAGGATTTGTACAGCTAATAGACAGTCTGAAAAAAAAAAAAATACATATAACGTGAACTAATCTAAAGGCTACTTTACTACTCCACACCACCGGTTTACAACAAAGAAAAAAAAAATTTGATACATTTTTTTTTTCAATTTCATATCATTAGTCTTAAAATTACAACTTTTTATGACCAATTCTTAGTACATGTTACAAGTTGTTTTTTGAAAGGTTTGGTGCGATTTTTATGTACCATTTCTACTTTATTATTTTAACATTAGGTGCCTGATCTTCTAAAACTTCATAGGGTCCATTAAACAAATTTTCCAATTTACTCGCAGTTTCATTTTTTAACAATATTAAATCACCTTTCTTATAACATATTTTGTGGATGACATGATGAATTACTTACCTTTATCTGTTGCAATTATTCTTGACTTCATTTAATTTTCGATGATCTATTACTAGTCTGCATTTCTTATTAATATCGTATTTTTTTTAGGTATCAGTAAAATAGGCTGGACCACTCACTTTGGGTTTCTTCAATGATATCATCCTGTAACATTTACTTAATTTGTTTATTTATTTCAGGTATTTGGCTTTTTGTATACTGTAGGGTTTCATATAAATTGGACTAGAATTGGGTTTTAAATAAATTTTATGTTCATATAATTTAGTTGTCGATAGTTTGTTGTTGTCAAAATAAATCATTATACTTAGAACAAATCGCTTATATCGCTTTACGCTCACTAGGATGTAAGTGTTCTAATTGTTACAATGATAAACTTTTTGCTCGTTCTGTACTTGACTTATTTTTATCAAAATAACATATTTGATAGTGTTTCAGTAAGTGTAACTCTGGTTAAAAAGTAGGTATAGTAATTGTATTTAATAGTCTAAGTGGAATGATGTTATCTAAAGGTTTTACAATAATCGATGCAAAAAATAAATCATTTTGTTATTGTTTTGGTAAAATCACACATTTTTTTAATCGTAGCGGAAGGGGGGGGGCATGATGGGGTATCTAAGGAAAATATCAAAAATACAGTATAATCATTGCGTTTATTATGCTTATGTATTTATGGCACAATGCATTATTAATCTAACTACAATTTGGCATAGTCTTTGGGAGATGAACTTATAACATTTTTTTTTAAATAAATGAATGGACAGGAAATTTTTGAAAAACCATCTTGCCCCTTACCATTAGGGTAAGATGGGGTAATGAAAATGGGGTAAGCTAATTATTATCACAATAAATACAAATATGAATTTCTTCGGTGTTTTCAACATCCACACCAGCACAACCACTGTGAGCCCAACGTCCACAAAGCTGGCAGCCTACCAAACCTTCGGATGATTTCAGAAAACTATGATTTTCATCATTACAATAGAGACAAATTGTATCTTCATCATCGTCATTTTTCGTCTTGGCTGCAACTGTAGTCTTTTGTTTCTTAGCATGTTTTTGAGCCGAGGATCATTAGGAGCGGATACTTTCCTCAGTTTTTTAAAACTCTCTAGCTCATTTTTATAAGGAGTTGAAGTAATGACGTCTTTTTTCCACTCCGTTATTGCTTCCTCTTTTAAGTTTGTCGGATCAAAGGGATTGGCAAAATATCACCAGCGGATGCATTTTCAAAGCTAGATGTAAGATCGCGGCACACCGCACGGATGGGAGATTTAGAAGCAAAAGAACATCCAGGTTCGGGAGCAGGTTTTTTAGTCACATCAGGTGTGACTTGCTCTTTAAATTTGTTGATAAAATCTATTCTAACTGGAGTGCATGATTCTGTTGTAACTTCAGGTCTTGTTGTAAGTGCTCCAGAATGGGATGTTGTGGCCGTTGAAGGTACAGTAGTGACTACTGTGGTTGAAGGCACAGATGGAACTACCTCATATTGAGGCCCTTCGGCTTCTGTAACTCTCTGTTGCTCTACACTCGACGAGTTTTCAATATTTTGTATATAGGTAGTTGCAGCAGATATGAAATCGGCATCCGTAAAATTATTTTCATTAAACGGCCATATGCCACACTTTCTGAATGCGTTGAATGCTGTTGACATTGTAGCTGCCTGAATATTTGCATTTCCAAATATTTCACTTATCTGAAATACAGTTACCACACGCCCTGGATGTGATCTCAACCAGGCCGAAACAGCATGGTCATAATATGTACTGAGTGGCCTCATAAATGCAACATCTGCTGGCTGCATTTTATGTGTGCAGTGAGGTGGAAAGCAAGGTATAATAACTCCATTTTTACGTGCCAGATCAATTACTTCCAAATTTTGAGTGTGACTTACATGCCCATCTAGAAGCAGCAACACATGATTAGTTGTAGCTCCGGAGAATCTGATGAACTTTTTGAACCAAGTCAAAAATATTTCAGTAGTTATCCAGCCTCGAGCATTGCAAACACCTTCAGTACATGGTGGGGCGTGATCTAACAATTCTGGTTTCATGCGTTGTCTCGGAAAAATCACCAGTGGAGGCATGATGTAGGTTCCAGCAGTTATGAGAAGTTCAGTATGAGAAGGGTTTGGCCATAGTCCACCTCGCTGGCCATATGCGGATTGGTAGATTTCACGCGCCTTTGAGAACATTATGGAGAACTCTCAGACGTGCAGGTTTCACTCACGATGTTTTCCTTCACCGTTGAAGAAGATCAATAATTATCTATAATAAGCTACCTACAACACTCAAAGAAATTAAAAGAATGGTTAGTGCAAAAGTGTTTTTATAACATTCAAGAATTTCCAACACTAAGTAAACCTCAATAATAACACGCTCTTCTCTTCTCTGACACCCTTGCATTTTCATGTTTTCATTCTTTAAGTTAAATTAATGTTAAATTTTAAATAATAATATTGACTAATTAAGAATCAAACGAACTTACCTGGTGATGTTTGATGTCTGATTATACGAGCGGAGAAAGGCGGGAGACTTCGTATATGGCGGGCGCGGTTTTTCCACGCTTTTCTTGAATTAATGTTTGTTGGCTAATTTTGAAAAGGACTGGTGTTGGTTGTGTCGTGGACAGTTTTGGTGTCGTTTGTGTAGTGGCTAGTTTTCTGAATGGTTAACAGGTATTGATTTGGGAAAGGTTTGAGGGAGCCGCGTCCGCGGAATTGCGAAGTTTCCCGCCATTTCTCCCTAACTTCTACATTGCTATAAACTTGACATTGGCTAATCTGTGCAAAGCCATAAAACGGACCTGCAGCAGTACGCCAGATTATACTATCCTAATCACATTTTAAGAGTTATTTTAAAAACATAATATTTATTTCGATCAATAAATTTATTGCCTTTTAACTTCCGCGTACGTCCCACCGCTGTACTTCTCTTTGTTGTAACTTTTCAGAGCCTTAGTTTTTCAAAAGATCATGGGATTTTGATAATAACAGGTTGGATGGAATGAAAGAAGCGGTGATAGCCTAGTGGTTTGGGTGTCAGCCTCCTAAGCAGAGATCGGCGGGTCGAATCCGGGCACGCACCTCTAACTTTTTAAAAAATATAAAAATATCACTTGTTTCAACGGTGAAGGAAAACATCGTGAGGAAACCTGCACGCCTGAGAGTTCTCCATAATGTTCTCAAAGGCGTGTGAAGTCTGCCAATCCGCACATGGCCAGCGTGGTGGACTATGGCCGAACCCTTCTCATATTGAGAGGAGACCCGTGCTCTGTAGTGAGCCGGTAATGGGTTGATCATGATGATGATGATGATTATTGATCTACTGTATGGACTGCTACAGCTCAAGAATGGTGAGCTATACCGCGGGAGTGTTTATTTTTCAGGGCCTTACTTTTTCGAAAGGCCATGGGGTTTTGATAATACCAGGGTGGATTGGATTGCAATCATCTTCGGTCAAGACGCTCGTATAATGCCTGCAGGATAAAAGGACTACCATTTTGTTTATTTATTATATCTGAAGAATGAAACGACGAAATATAATTGTACATAAAAACTTCACAAGGTAAGTTCGTTTGATTCTTAATCATACTTCTCATCTATCCCGAAGATGATTGCATTACATGCAGATGTTTAGAGCATCAAAAATAAAACAACAGTATTACAGCGATCATCGTTATTTTTATTTTTTGTTCGTTATTAATTGTATTAGATGTACCATAGCATTTACAAGGAACAAAGGAAATTAGAAATAATAAACATTTATATGGTAGTTATAGCACAGTCCTGGAACGCCAGTCCTACTCCACGATAACGCTGCGTTAGAATCGGGGTTATATTACCGAGCCCGTGAATGCAGGAAAAGAGTGTTTCCACGACTTCTTTCCTAGCATCGGAAGATTCCACTCGTGTTAGTGATAGGAACTTAGAATGTAGATTAGATGAGTAATTAGATTTTAATCCCGAGATCTTTCCTAACATCGGAATGATGAGATTTTAATTGTAGTTCCTTTATTCAATTTAATTATAAGTAAATCCGAAGTTTCCTTGTTTCCCACCGGTGGCCAACCGTATCTTGGTCAAACAGCTACAAAAACTTCATAAATAATAATAATTTCTATAATTTTATTAAGCCAGGCTCAATGGTACGGACATGTAATGCGTAGACCTGACGATTACGTAGTAAAAAAGGGCCTTTCCATGGCTGCAGAGAAAAGGGGAAGGGGAAGACCCCCAACTACATGGTTGACGAATGTCCAAAGGACATGAAATGCCTCGGGTTCAATGATGAGGATACTAAAGTAAGATCGACGTGGCGCCGAATGTTAAAAAAAGCCGACCCCGCGTAACGGGAAAAGGCGAGGCCAAAGAAGAAGATAATTTTATTAATATTTATTGACTAATAAATATCAATAAAATTATACAACCCCCCCTCGTGCGTTTAAAGCTCCTGGGTTGCTAGTCGAGGTGTAAGGTCGTGACTGGAACTGCTTAGGTTTCAATTCTGAAGCGGAGGTTGAGATAGCCTTTGATGATTTTAAGTGCTCCAATAGATTTGACCCGAACAAATGGGTATCTATTTTCGTATTTTTTAATACATCTCGCTTTTGTTTGCTAATGCAATTAACGAAAGCATATTGCCTTGTGAGGGATTCTCGGTAATTATAATTTCTTGAGCAACAGTATCTTTATGTGATAGACTCAAGCTGACTGCTTTGCCGATAGCTGAGATACAGCTTGACATTTGAGTTTGTTTTTGTTCGCTATATAAGTCTCTCTTGACGTTAATCTCAGATAGTGCTGATTTTGTCTCCGGATTTGGAAGGGGTGCTTTCATAAATGCATAATTTTCAGCAGGTAAATTTTTTTAGAAGTTCGATCTTTTCTTCTTTAGGCACCCCGTTAGTTAAAATATGTTTCCATCGTATAGCCAAATCTTTATGTAAATTTTCTCCGAAAGATTTGTCATGCGTAAGGTCTGAGCCCAACAGCTCCAGAATTTCTGGATCTAATTCGTCATCCATATCAGTGATCTGTTCTTTTGTAGGTGCCTCTGATTGGACTTCTCTGTAAAGTCTTTGTTTTTGTAGGGTGGAGCGTCGATTATCCGAACTAAATGGGAGACGTGGGTGTTCGGAAAACCGGTATTTTCGTAAAATCGAACTATTTCGAAGTACACATGTATTGATTCAGTCATATATATTTACGTACAGGTAAATAAATATCACTTGATTCAACGGTGAAGGAAAACATCGTGAGGATCGCCAGAGAGTTCTCCATAATGTTCTCAAAGGCGTGTGAATTCTGTCAATACACACATGGCCAGCGTGGTGGACTATGGCTAAACCCTTCTCATATTCAGGGGAGACCCGTGCTCTGTATTGAGTCGTGAATGGGTTGATCATGATGATGATGACAGGTAAATGAAAACCATATTATTTGCATTTATTTATTTGTTTGCTTTCATATCTAACAGACATGAGACCCGCTCAGGGCATTGCAAACAGTACAAGTGTTAAACATTTATGAATATTCTAATGTTAAACAATTCAATAAAAAATAATAACAAGAATTGATCCTTGTGGAACACCAGAAGTAATCAAAACCATCTTTGAATCATGCCCATTAATTACACCTTTTTGTGTGCGATTCGTTATATATGATTTAAACCATCGCCACAGACTACCACGTATACCATTGTAAGCTAACCTCTCCAATAACCGTTTATGATCTACCTTGTCGAATGCTTTTTGAAAGTCTGTGTCAATGCTATCTGTCTGCATATTATTGTCTAGGTTTTCAAATATATTTGAAGTAAAAACGAGAAGGTTTGTTAGTGTGAAACGTTTTTTCACGAACTTGAACAACTTACCATGTTGTTGTGGAATAATGATATTATGTAGGAAAGGGTAAATAAAGTCGTGCACAATACGCTCAAAGATCTTAGAAAGCACTGGTAGAATAGAGATTGGCCGGTAATTTTCTACATTTTTTTATGGCCACCTTTATACACTGGTAATATTCGTGCTAACTTCCATTTACTGGGGAAAGTACCTTGATTCAGGCAGATATTGTACAATAGTTGTAGCTGTTTACAAATTGTTAAAGCGGTAGACTTTAAAAAAACTGGGGGTATATTATACAGCCCAGATCCCTTACTAACATCAAGATTGTTTAAGCTTTGCGTACGGATTGTTTGAAAATACTGACATCTAGTAGAGTTAAAACTAAAACAATTAATATATAGGAATAATATTCAATAATACCTATGAGCGAACTTTTGTTACGAATAAATAAAAGCCTTATTTTGTGGTAGTCACGGTACATAATTGCATAATTGTAAGGTGTGACACACAGAAAATAATCTTTCCTTGCGAGTAGAAGAATGTGTATAACTCTTATTAAGTACAGTAAACGAGCCCCAGTCGTGATGAAAAATAAAGAAAATAGAGAGAAGGAGGTATTTGTTAATGTTAGATATTTAAATTTCCATACGACTGACCTTACTAGGGCATTTAAATTTAGTAAAATCATTATAGGAACGTATAGCAAACGCAGGTGAGGTATCGTTCTGTCTAACCAGTATTGTTGCATTCTTGATCCATACGTATTTATAGTTAGATTTTTTTGCTCCCTCACGGGAACCCCCAACTACATGGCTGACGAATGTCCAAAAGGACATGTAATGCCTCGGCCTCAATGATGAGGATACTAAAGTAAGATCGACGTGGCGCCAAATGATAAAAAAAGCCGACCCCGCGTAACGGGATAAGGCGAGGCCAAAGAAGAAAAAGAAGACGGCAATCACGAAAAAGCTTTTTATTTTTCAGTGTAAGGTGCTCGTTCATATATATGTCCTGTGAATGACCGGAGATTCGAACCATGATATTCTTCAATCTTAAATGCAGTCGAATCGTAGTCCGTTGCGCCACGACTCACGGGTACTATACGGCGAAAATGTTGACCGTAATAAGCCCTCACTTTTTCTTTAGTAGGTAGTCATAAAATTATATTCCGCAAGCCTTTTAGCACTTACTAGTTATTAACTTTTTCACTTTAATTTTTGCTCCAAACTTACTGAATTCACTCTTAGATTTTTCTTTTTATGTCCTTTATTTCTGACCTTGCACACTAATTACTCGGTATAATGTATTTCGTATCACTTTTGAAACCAATAACTTGCAGGAGATACTCAAACACGTCTTGCTTTCACGCGCTAACAGCTATCCTATTAGTTATAATAGGATACAAAGGTTGTTACGTTTCCCGTGTGGGGCTAGTTCCCCGGGTGGGTTGGGGCACGCCTTCCAGATATGTGAGGTACTGGTTTACCACAAAACCACTTGTTAGCTCGTTAATTTCATTAACCCTATTGCAAACCAACACTTTTAGATTTCTTACATCAGTTCTTTACAACAACTGTTGAATCTGTCCAAATAGTTTTTTAAGTTATGTCAAATCGTAATGATTGTATAATTTTATCACAAAATCTAGCTACCAGCAAAGAACAGAGTAATTACAATTTTGGTATAGTAATAACTTTTAAGGGTGCACCTCGTTCCTTTGCGCATAAAAGTCTTACAATAACCCCATTTTCGTCATTTATTGACCGTAAGTATTCACATGCGACATATGCTTTCTGTGACACATCGACGAAACAATGCAATTCTATTGACATGGACATCGCATCAAACTTTTCTGCTAATTTTAATATAAAAAATGTTTTACAAATTAGAAATAAATTTTAACCACGCATCTAACAGATTTTCTGGTATGGGGTCGTCCCAATTTAATTTAATGACCCATAATTGCTGTAAAAATATTTTAGTTTTATTTATTTGTATGGAAAAAATAGATTTGATGGACTTATTTGTAGCTATTTTGATTATTTGCGTATTAAGTGCATCTTCCTTTTTTCAGATTTTGACTGCATTATCTTTTTATGCGACAGGGTCGTATCAAAGACCAATAGGAGACATTAGTGCTCATTCTATGGCACAACAGACAGTTTCTACAGTTATAGCTGAAGTGACACGATGCATTGATACACCCGAGATGAGAAGGAAATATTATTCTTTTTCTAATTGTTTAGAAGGGAGAAATAAAGTTAGGACGAGGTTTGGTCAAATCTTTATTTAAAAAGTTGATTTTTATACTACATAAACCTGCAGGATTTTGGATTTTCAGGATGAGTGGCCTTTTAATTTCAACTTTCATTCATCTTTTCAAGTCTGATTATTTACAAAACTCTTGCACATCATACATTCCAAGTCTGATTATTTACAAAACTCTTGCACATCATACATTTCAAGTCTGATTATTTACAAAACTCTTGCACATCATACATTTCAAGTCTGATTATTTCCAAACTCTTGCACATTTACTACAACAATACTTGCTAGAACACACTCACTTACTCCTATTTAAAATTACCAAACTATCAACGATAATGTACAACAAAAATGATATATATATATATATATATATATATATATATATATATATATATATATATATAAAATTAATAAAATATATATATATATATATATATATAAAATTAATAACAATTTTTAGGTTTTTTAAATAAAAATTTCACTTTCCTGACGTACTGGGCTGTGTTGACTGTACACAGATAGCAATAATTAGACCTTCAATAATACTCCACTCTACAATACAAGAAGAGGATTTTTTTTTTATTTACACTTTAGGTTAGCCGGCTATCTCACCTGGTGGGAAGTGATAATGCTGGCTAGGATGGTAGCGGGCTAACCTGTTAGGAGTATGGTAAACCCACGCTCCTAATTGGTTTCTACGTTTCTACATCGCTTGGCGACACGTCTTTGTCAGTAGGCCTACTCCCACCAGACCAGACTCACGCACAGCGCCATGGAGGTCGTCAAAAGTAGGGTTTAGTTCTCTACAAGATTGTGTAGCGCGGTTTAATGCAGTGGTTCCACTCTACAATAGTTTTATGTTAAGTAAACTAAATGGTTGTTAGGACCGAAACACATAACGCAAACTGCTTATTTTTGCGGCGCCGCAACGCCAAAATCGGCAGTTGCGTTGCCGCGTTGCGGCGTCGCGAAACAGGGCATTATGGTAGGGCAACCATTTTCTCGTGATTTTTGAGTGTGGATAGACGTCTCTCTGCGATGAATCGTAATAAACTTATTGCTTATTTGTTATTAAGAAGACATTATTCTATCTTAAAAATACGGCAAAGAAGATACTGGATACATCCATTAAGTAAGGGTATGAATCCAAATGGCGAGTTCTTTTCTAAAAAATACGAAGCATTAAAGATAGACGAAAAAAAATTTGTTGCCTACTTTAGAATGAGTATATCATCATTTGAAGAGCTATTAAGCGAGTTATCAAAATATATACAGAAGAAAAAAAATAAAGGAAGAAAACCAGTTACTGCTTTGGAAATGCTGGGCTTAACTTTAAGGTAAAACAAATAGGTTTCTTATTTTTTTTTATTGATGTTTATGGCACTCGGAATCAAATGTTTAGTTTTATTTGTACCCCTGGCTTTATACACCTGTGGTACTAGCGGGGTGTCGATAAAAATTTTGCATCACTAGTGTTCATGGTTTGGGGGTACCTAGTGGTACAAAGCCAGGTTCAAATGAAACAAGACAGAATCAAATTAAGCTTTTTGCATTATACAATTTTCTTACTTTAAGAATACTTTAATAGGCCTTAAAAAATGTAATGATCAATTTAAGAAAAATCAAACTCCTCATCTTGTGAAACATAGGAAGTAGCTGACGTTTCGTCCAGTAAAAATGGTGAATTTATTGGACGTTGTTGGTTTGATGATGAGGTAGTCCTCTGTTCAGTAATCGAACTTCCAGGAGTAGAAGTGTGGTAGCCACTCTGAACCGTATTATCGTATCTCATAGTTGAATATCCTTGATTGTAACCCTGATGCTGATATTCTTGATTATAGCCGTGATGTGTATTTTGATGAATTGAAGGTTGAAGAATGTCGGTTAATATTTGAAGCACCCGACTTTGAAATATCAATGTTTGATTCTCATTTAACGATTGTAGAGATGGTAAAATCCCCTTGAAAAAATGCAAATGTCTATTCTCCGGTGTTTTTAATATTGCCAATAAATCTTCTTCAATATCATCCTTATCATCTGCCTTTCGTTTTCGTGGTTGACTTTTATAACGAGGCAATGCCGTTATTTCATTCTCAATATCTCCTTCCGCTACGCATAAACTGGAATCAGTTGCATTTTGTGAAACCTTTTTCAAAAACTGTTATTGTTTATTCAAGTGATATTCTTTAATTTTTGCAGCTCCAGCTCCTGATCGATTGGCATCTTTTAGTTTTTTTTGATATTTAGCAAAATTATCTTTTATGGCCTTCCACTTCTTGACTAAATCATTACCTGCAACAAAAAACTTCACAAGTGAAAAATAGTAATAAAGACTAAAATTCCCTAGATTCCATTTATACTACATATAAAATTTGATATAACTTTCATAAGTACTTTCGGTCCATCCAATTTCATATAAATGGCTGGCCGCCGAAAAAGAATAATTTTCTGCTTTTTCTTGACTTAGGCAAGTTAAAAACTGATTGACTTTGCCTAGAACAACCATAATGTAAAATATTTATTGAGTACTTCTTTGAAAAACTACCTGTCTATCTTTGAAAATCTATTCCTTTAGCAACACTATTACCTGCGCGGTTTGAGTTTGATTATACCTACATTTGTATTATTTTATTATTTGCCTACTAATTATTATTTCATTTTAGATTTCTAGCAACCGGCAGTGACTTTAAAACCATGCATACGAATTACTTCCGAGGAGCAAGTACAATAGCAAAAATTGTAAGGACAGTTTGTCGCGCCATATGGAAACATCTATCAAGTCAAAATATACCTCCTATAACAAAACAGGTTCTAGAAGATGTCGCTATTGAGTTTGACAAGAAAGCAAATTTTCCTAACTGCATAGGAGCTCTTGATGGTAAACATGTCCGTATTACATGTCCTGCGCACAGTGGATCACTGTTTTACAATTATAAGGGCTATAATTCAATAGTTTTATTAGCTCTTGTAGATTCTAGATATAGATTCATTTTTGTCGATATAGGAGCGTATGGCAAGGAAAGTGACTCCACCGTTTTCCAGAACTCTAAACTTTATGATTTGATTATGACACGCAAATTACCTATTCCTGTACCAAAGCCTTTACCAGGTTCTCAAAATGAAACTCCATTTGTTTTTGTAGGAGATGAAGCATTCTCAATTTCGAATAACGTCATGCGCCCTTACTCAGGAAAACATTTGTCGGTACAACAAAGAGTTTACAATTATCGACTGAGTCGTGCCCGAAGATATGTCGAGTGCGCTTTTGGCATCCTAGCCAATAAATGGCGCATATTTCATCGATCTATGAATGTGCAATACGAATTTGCGACAGACATTATCAAGGCATGTTGTGTAATGCA
This sequence comes from Lasiommata megera, assembly GCA_928268935.1. Taxonomy (NCBI): domain Eukaryota; kingdom Metazoa; phylum Arthropoda; class Insecta; order Lepidoptera; family Nymphalidae; genus Lasiommata; species Lasiommata megera. The sequence goes on from OV743333.1 coordinate 3,033,236, forward strand.
CAACTTTGTTTTGAATCGAGATGGAGTACAAGCGACCGATGACATTATCTTTGATGATTCTGATCTGCAAATGTTGCATTTGCCCACAGCAAATGAAAATAATTTAAGCCCACATCTAATACGGAATGATTTTTGTAATTACTTTTCCAGTGATGTTGGCGCCCTAAGTTGGCAATTAAACAAAATATGAATGTTCGTATACCTACTCAGTTCAAAATACAAATAATACCTTAATACATTTGATTCAAACTATTTAACATGTTGTGAACTGCGAATAAACAATTTAAATGGCAATTTGGTTTTATTTATAGTATTTGTTTACCTTTTTGAATAAGAGCGCGAGAAAAAAATATAATTTTAACTTAGAGAAAATCTTTTGCATAGGGCATTAAAATAAATGGTGTATTTCATATGATTAAAAAAAAAAGATACATGCTACTTACATTAAACTACAATTTAAACCGCGGATCAGATTTTTACGTTTTTACTACAGTAAAAATTGTAGTTTTATTGTGAATAGTGATCGCGTAAACCTAAGACCAATGATATTAAATAAAACAAGTAGCAGATATGTTATAAGCGCGCGCGCTGTGAAGATTCAAATACGTCCCAATTGGGACGTCTTGTAATTAGTCTGCATTGAGCTCTATCACAAGCGTACCGCATTGTAGGTCTCTGTGTACTTACCAAAAATAAATAAAAAATGCCATCGTTTCAGCTCGTTCCCACCTGTCGGCTATCGGATCCGTATATTAATCGGATGTCGGCGCCTTTGTTCACACACACGATTAATAATCGGTTGTCGGCCACGGTCGAAGCTAGTGCCAATTTTAAGCACTCTACGCGAGGCGTGCACGATGGACGTCGACGAAGCTCTTGTTGTGATGTATTATTATTTGAGAAGAAAACGAAGAAAGACAGCCAAGGAAAGAAAATATTGGGTGCACCCAATCCTGAGAGAAAGATTTAGTTTGGGAACATTTCAGAATTTAATAACAGAATTGAGGAGTGACGAAATTAAGTTTTTCAATTATTTTAGAATGTCGATAACTACATTCAACCATCTATTGGCTCAAATATCAGTGAGCATAAACTACCAAAATACGAGATTTAGAGACTGCATTTGTACTGAAGAAAGGTTGGCGATATTTTTAAGGTAATATAATTATACATATTAATTTGTATAAAGGAAGAGATAAAACAGTCACTTTTAGATCACATATATTTATTGAAAGAAATAACTTTAATTTTTTTTAATTACGAAAACAAATTAGTGGAGTTAAATATTACTAAAATCTAAGTCCGAATCTTGAGTATTACTTGAATGTAGTGACAAAGTAGGTGATGCTGGTTCAACGAGTTGGCGTGTCGAATATCCATATCCACTTGAAGGGAAGATATTATTCTCGTTTAATGGTGGGTGCACATTCTGGTTTTGTGACGAATATACAGATTGTTGCACGTGATCTCTTGACTGTGAATGCCAACCATAGTTTGATGAGTATAAACGACTTTCACGCTGCTTTTTAATATTTTGAATCAGTGACAGCACACCTGATTGAAACTCTAAAGTTTCACTATCGTCAAAAGACGTAACGCTCGGTAGAACACCTTTGAAAAAAGAGAGCATTGGATGTTCGTTACTTCTGTCTGACTGTAGCCTGCTATCTAAAAACTGGCTCATTTTGTCATCGAGGGTTTTGGGCTTTTTGGAAGTGCTTGGTAATAGCAGCTCTGAATTTATATCTGTTGTATTGGCCGCTGATGCCTCGGGACATGTATCTGTTGGACGCTTCTTGACAGAATCATGAGTTCGATTAGGCTCAGCCACTTTTTGCAGAAAACTCATCTGTTCTTTATATATATATGGCTTTGAAAACTTAGCCCCTGCTCCGGATTTTTTGACGTCATTTTTATTTGCTCGCATCCAGGCATCTCGTAGATTCGACCACTTTGTAGATACTAATTTACCTGCAATTACAATAGGTACATATAGAAATGTTAATTATTTTACCTACTTAATTATTTTACAGATATTGCGCATCGGGTTGTTCCTTCAAAGAATTGCACTATAGTTACAGAGTTGGTGTGTCAACTATTAGTAAAATCTGCAAAGAAATTAGTTCCACTATCTGGGATGTATTAAGAGACGAGTTCATGAAAATTCCTGATAATGAGAGTAAATGGTTGGAAATTGCAAAAAGTTTTGATATGAAAGCCAACTTTCCGCACTGTCTTGGAGCAGTTGATGGTAAGCACATTAGAGTGGTGAAACCAAACAATACTGGCTCGATGTATTTTAATTACAAAGATTATTTTTCATTTGTTTTACTAGCCGTTGTTGATTCAGAATATCGTTTTATTTTTATGAGTGTTGGCTCGTATGGAAAAGAATGCGATTCTTCAATATTCAAGGAGTCAACTATATGGAAGAAACTGAATGATGGTAGTTTAAATATACCAAAACCAAGGCCTCTACATGCAACACTTCAAAATGATATGCCTTATGTTCTCGTGGGCGATGAGGCTTTCCCTCTGTCAACAAATTTGTTAAGACCTTTTGGAGGCACTCATTTAGACCACATGAAAAAAATATTTAACTATCGTTTAAGTCGGGCAAGAAGGTACGTTGAATGCGCATTCGGTATTTTAGCCAATAAATGGAGAATATTTCATCGGCCACTGGATGTCCACCCAGACACGGCTATCGAAATTGTAAAAGCGTGTACAGTATTACACAATTTTGTAAGAGAAAAGGACGGTCTGAACTTTGAAGATATTCATTATGCGGCAGAAAATCCGATGCAAGAACAAGTACAACTGCAAAACTGTAATCCACGTGGTGGTCCTATTGCAAATGATATACGGTCTGAATTTGCAAACTACTTCGTTTCAACAATAGGCTCGGTGCCTTGGCAACCATTTAGACCATTTATAATCATTTAGAGTTTTGTCCCAAAGGACACCTCTTTCCTGAACTAGTGTGATCAATTGTTCGGGGTTGATATTTCTTTCCATTACTACGAATCACCAAACGTGCGTACAATAAAAACACAACAACTCTGCTTGCGCGCCGCGATGTGTGTGTGCGCGATCGCAGGTACGACGTACGCACGAACGGAATGAGGGGTAGCGGGGAGAGGGTTATCGGCTCCGACATCAGACAAATGTGAACAGCGCCGTTCTTAATCATAGGCGAGCGAGATCCGACACGATTTTTTTCCGGGCGTAGAGGGCTGGCAAAACACCCGACATTTCTTGTCGGAGCCGACACAAAATCGGTTTCCGATAAGTGTGAATAGCGTCATATATAATGCTCTGCCACTAGAACTTCAGTTTAATATACGGATCCGACACCCGACAAGTGGGAACGAGCTCTTAGGCTAAGGACTCACGAAGCGGTATTCACCCGCGCACGCCGGCGTTGGCGGAATGGAGTTTTTTTTTCCAATTTCACGAGACCGGAGTTTTGTGCGGTAACGCAGCCGTCGCGGTTGCGATTATCACTCGCAAACGTAGCGGTTGATTATCGCAGGACGGGCGGTTGCAAGACGGGTGGTTAAACGATCAGTTCAGTTCCAGACCGTCATGGATACACACCAGAAACGAGCTGTTGCGTTATATTTACTTCACAGAAGAATTAAAAAAAGAAGGCCTAAAAGATTCTGGATACATCCACTGATTGTGGAAAGAGATCGTTATGGATTATTTGTTACTCTTATTAATGAGTTAAAGAAGGATGAAGAGAAGTTCTTTAATTATTTCCGAATGTCCATAAGTAGTTATTTAGAACTTTTAAGAAAAACAGAAACTGCTCTTCAAAAACAACATACTAATATGCGAGATCCCATATCACCAGAGGAAATGTTGGCAGTGACATTAAGGTATGTAAGTTTCTTTAAATAACTCACACGCACGCACGAACCCCCCACACACACACACCACACACTAACACACACGCACATACACACACACACACACACGCGCACACGCACACATAGACATAAATGTTGTTCTTGGATATCTTTACACAGCGCCATCTAGTCCCAAACTAAGCACGAGGCTTGTACTATGGATACCAGACAACGGATACAACATACTTATATGCTTTTTTTGCAAATACATACATATTATACATAGAAAACACCCAGACCAATACAAACAGACATGTTCATGCACACAAATGTTTGTATTGCGCGGGGATCGAACCCGCAACATCTTGCCTAGTAGTCAATTTATTAACCACTGCCCATCGGTCGTCGTATTACATGACATGACATAGGGGTACCCCAGTTTTTGCGTCAGGTGTTAATGAAACTAGTGGTAATATATAATTTTTTTTTATTGAAAATACACATCATCTGACAAATTAGTATTGACTGAAGAAACTGATGGAATATTTTGTGGACTTTGGGTATTGCTTTCAGAAGTAGAATAGGTACGATAGCTGATATTTTCTTGACTATAATTATATGGTGGATATTGATAAGAAAATGCTGGAAGATTATTATCAAGATTATCAATAATTTGTAGAACTGCTATTTGAAATCGTCTTGTTTTTGCTTCATCAAAATTTTGCAATGAAGGCAGTATTCCTCGAAAAAATGACAAATGTCTATCTTCGCGTTGAGACAACATCTCTATTAATGCTTTGTCGGCGTCGTCTTTTCTTTTTTTTTTAACACCAGCTTGAGAAGAAACTGAGGTGGTAGGCGTAGCAAAAGCTTCTGATGTTGATGCAACAGTAGTAGTAGTGTTAGTAGTAGTTTGTTCAGTTGTAGCACCGCTCGTTAAGGTTGAGGAGGTATTTTCAATAGGTATATTTTTCTTCAAAAACTGTAACTGATCATCATAAATGTACTTTTTAGTTTTTTTAGCTCCCGATCCAGATTTTGTTTCCGTTTCAACTTTTTTGTTTGTTTTCATCCAGCAATCTTTAATATTTTTCCATTTTTTTATAATCATGTTACCTGAAAAAATATACGTAATTAAGTAAATTTATTTATTTCAGATATCTAGCAAGTGGGACTACAATGCACGATTTGCACTACACATTCAGAATTGGGCACACAACTATATCAGCAATTATAAGAACGGCATGTGAAAAATTATGGGAAGTGTTAATGTTTGAATGTTTTCCGGTAATCACTACAGAACTTTTAGAAGAAATCAGCCAAAAATTTTACAAGTACGCAAATTTTCCCCACTGTGTCGGAGCAATAGACGGCAAACATATAAGAATAACTAAACCAGATAACAGTGCTTCAACTTACTACAATTATAAAATTTTTTTTTCATTTGTGTTAATGGCCGTAGTTGATGCGGATTACTGCTTCGTTTTTGTAGACATTGGAGCCCCGGGAAGTAATGCTGATTCAACCATTTTTAAAAATACTACTCTTTGCAATGCGCTTAATAGCAATTCTATCAAACTACCTAATGAAAAAATACTACCCGGATCTACTTTGCCACCTGTCCCGTATGTATTCGTAGCCGATGAGGCATTTGGTTTGCATCAACATATTATGAGACCTTATGGTGGTCAATTTTTGAGTGTCCAAAAAAGGGTATTTAATTATCGCCTATCTAGAGCACGAAGATACGTAGAATGTGCATTTGGCATTTTGTCAAACAAATGGCGAATTTTAAATCGTGCATTGGATGTATCAATACCTTTATCAATTAATATTGTGAAGGCATGTTGCATACTTCACAATTTTGTACGAAAACGAGACGGCCATCACATTAGAGAAGAAGATTTTACTCATAATCTTGAGAGTATACAAACACCTCCATCAATGCGCAGTGGAAGACAAGCCAACAACATAAGAGATATTTTTCAACAATATTTTATGAGTGACAGCGGAGCCTTAAGCTGGCAATTGTCAAAAATTTAATAAAGTTAATTATTGTAGCTTAAAAATAAACTTATATAATACTTACCATATTTTTTTTTATTTGTCTCATCCAAATTTTCAAAATCGTTATTTAAAATACCGCAGATTTCTTCCCATGCTTTAAGTGTCAAGTTCTTGTACTTATACTCTTCTAAGCTCTTATCCCATATAACTGGCCTATCTTGAACCAAAGTAATTAGTAGATCGACTTCAATATCAGTATCCATTTTGTTGACAAACGTGCGCGTGCGTGCTTGAACGCGTCACTACGTAACGAACAACGAGTTATCACTGCCTGCAAGCAAAATGGCGTCGGATTTCTAACCTCCCCCCGCCACCCCGCTGCCAACGCGCGGTCGCCCGCCAACCGATCGCAGAACGCGCGGGTGCAAATCGCCGCGGCTGCGGGACCGCGACCCGCGCCCGCCAGTAGAAGATGACCGCCGGTGCAGCGGGACCCGCAAACAACCGCGCACACCGCGGGCATAAAACGCGTCGTGAAATGTGCTTTAACACATTCAATGCCACCACGATTTTCTAATACTTCCCAGCGATGCCGCCCTATAAAAAACGCAAACATGCTAGGTGTGCTCGCGGCACTGCAGGATGGAATTACGTAGCACGCTAGGCGTGTTCACCGGCACTGTTAAGAGGTAAAATCAAAGAAAGCGTTATTTCGGCTTCAACCGTGTTTATTGATCAGTCTTTCTCGAGTTACTGAAGAGATATTTTGTTTTTAGCAGTGTTTGTGCTTTTGAAAGTTAAATTATGGCAGTTAGTAGATTCCAAGGTAAGTATTTATCGTAATTTGATCAGTGAATTTCAACCTTTGGTTACTTATTTATGATTTTTTAGGGAAAACAAAATATGTGCAAGAAACAGTGGAATATGATGATGATGCGACGCAAGCAGATAGCCCACCCTCACAAAAACGCCCAAAAGTAGGAGGTGAGCCGATAACATATTTCTCTTATCTTGTCTTAAAACTTTTAGTGCACTTATTGTGACGTATTGATAAAAATGACATTTATTAAAAGTTATAGCCACTTTATACGACTTTAAATAATTGTTGATCATTATTTGCTTTCAGAATACATCGCGAACGCATCAAGCTCACCGAACTCATCGCAAGATATATTTATAGAACTACAAGATGTACCTTACTCCCAAAAATGGACATATTCGCAACAAATGGATGAATATGACAAAAAGGATGTAAACACCATGACTGACGGAAGACCAACAATTACTAAATATAAAGAAATTGGTACCATGACTGAACCAGGGTTGACTTGTAACAACAATACTAATATTGAAATTCGATGCAATGAATATTTCGGAAGTGTTGTAGCATGCGAGCTAGCAAATTATCACGGTCGCGTTCGTTACGATAAAATGAAAGCTATCATTGATATTTTTAAAGAAAAGTGAGAAATTAGTTGCCTTGATTGTTTAAAAGGTTTCTATGATTCTCTTGAGGAAAGAAGTTGAGTTCCTAAGGGTTGTGATTTCAATTGAAATAATAATAGTGATTTGAGAAATCAACGTCTTTATTAAAGCACTTATTGTGTGTACAATATTATAGTTACTACTTATGTTAAAGATAAATGTTAAAAAATCAACGTAATTAGACCAACAATATTATACAATAATTATCAATAGAAATTGTCCTTTTCTTTGATCAAATGCACATTGGAAAAATTTTTTTTTTGATAAGTGGAGTACAACTCTTACTTAATCAGTAGGTATCTATGAATAAGTTTAGTACCACTTAATATTTGTGATACGGTCTGAAACATTCCATGCACAAGCCTGGCTGTTGCGGACAGGTGTCGCAACCAAATAGCGACATTACTCTTCCTTTTTTTGTTCTCCAGCAATGTACGCATCTTTTTCGTTTGGTTTTTCCGTGATAATTTTTTTCCAATTTCATCAAGCAATGTACCTGTCTATGTAATGGGATTTGTTGTTCCCGTTCTATGTAGGGCTCCACGATGGATTTTATGACGCTTAATCGGAAATCATATAAGCTTAATTTTCGAGTTGAATACTCATTGTACAGGAAATAAGAGTTGATCATGACGATCTGCATGATGTGAATGATAACTTTTTTATACCACCGCAAAGATTTATGCTCGCACGTATAATATGATAGCATTTGGTCATGCTTATCTATTGCATTCATATTTTTATTATATTTTGTTATCATTTCTGGTTTTGCTTTACTTTGCCCCCTTCGATTAGTAATAATGTTAAAGTTGCCTTTGTATTTGCTAGAGATCGCCATGACTTCCCTCTTATCCAACCATTTAATTATACACACATTATTTTTATGTTGTATACACAATTCACCTTTTTTTAATTTTGTTTTTACAACTAATTGAGGATTATTTTTTCGAAATTTTCGTAGTGTTCCTGTACAATAAGTATTATTATAGTATAAATCTTCTATCAAATTAACGCTTGTATAAAAATTATCCATAAATAAATGGTGCCCTACATTTAAATATTCTTTTATCAAATGCATTACCACTTTGTTAACGTGGTTTAATCCTCCCACAATAACATCAGACGCACCGCCGTACAGGTGCAGTTTCAATATTACCCCAGACTGGTCAGCTAGTGCATAGAACTTCAGACCATACTTATTTTTTTTTCCTTTCATATATTGCCTAAAGCGTAATCTACCTCTCCAAAGCATCACTGACTCATCAATAACAATATTTTTTGTTGGGTAATATAATTCTGACATTCTTTTGTTAAAAAAATCTATTATATTTTTGATTTTGCTATAACTTGTTGCTGTTTCTCCTATACTAACGCATAACATTCTTAAAATAAGTAAAAACCTATTTCTTGCCATCGTCAATGAAAATATTGGCTGATTAAAAAAAATATCTTGTTTCCAATAATCACATAATCTATTTAGTTTTATAAAACCCATATGAAGAAGTAGGCCAAAAAACAGTTTCAACTCTTCACAACTTATTGCCTTCCACGATTTACTTCTACTTTTGTCCGCACTAGCTGACGACTTCTCGCGTTCACCGTAATTGTTAGTGCAATCTGTTAGCAATTGAAGTAACTCCATATTGCATATAGCATCAAAGTAGCCAATGGGTGTATCGACGATATCTTCTTTGAGGCCTGGAGTCTGCGTGAATGGTATTACTGGATAATCACAAGGATTACCTGGGCACCATTCACGATCGGGTACATTAATAGCAGGTACTTCTTCAATGTTCTGCACTTCCAGTTCGGGTTCCGGTTCCGGTTCGGATTCATCTGTTTCCATTTCGTCAATAATATTGTCACAGAGTATGCCATAGAGCTCAGCGTCGTTCAAACACGAAGTTGGTTCATCTCTTGGAGGAGTTGATTCCAGAGTTACCATAGCTCCTAAAGTTTCTTCTATCCCATGGTAAACCCAATTTGGGTCTTCCCATGAGCAAGATGGCATAGAATTGTCGATTGGATCCATTACCTAAAATGTAAAATCATTTTTTCAAATATCAAAAGTCATCAAAATATTATTAATATGACAGAAAATGATTAAAGTTGCAGTGTACAAATTGTGTGTACAAATACAATACGTTTAAAGTATCCCGCCAAAACTCGCAATGTTTGGACCGATTAAAGTGTATGAAACAAACAAATTATGTATCTATTGAATTTATTATACAGTGTAAACTCGTACAACAAGTGTAAATTCCATGTAACGTCACTCGATTTAACGACAAACTCTCTAAAGCATCGAAATCAATTGACTTTGGTTGGTTTAGTTTGTCTACCATACAATGATACACTCTACATAGCGTCACACTCACTCTCAATAACGACGTAAAATACCTTGTAAGTTGCTAAAATTTATAAAAACTGCGCAGCTGTGTACGTTTTTTTGTCGTTTTATTATCCTAGCCCACTATAATCTCGACAGTCGGCACCATGCAAACCGAACTTTCTAAGAAATTCATTCTTTTGTTTTCAAATTGGGATTGCTTGCACGTGTATCTACTGTTTTTGACCATGACTAATAAATAGGCGTCATTTATTTATTTATAAACACTTACACCAACATTACAGGTTATTACCCAATGCGTTGATGTCGTATACATGTCATGCATTATCTATACGGTATCATTTTTGTCAGACCTCAGTTGCTCACAAACTTTCAAACTGTAAACATGGCGAAGTAAAAGCAAAAGACGTCATACAAAAATAACAGACTATACCCAATAAGATTAAATAAGATTGTTTTTGTGTACATAACTACTAAAACTAGTCTGAAATATTTTTAGAATTCTGATTTTTCTTCTCTCCATTTAACGACACCTCTCTATAACGCCATAAAATGCACAGTCCCTTCAGTGTCGTTATTTGGAGTTTACACTGTATTTGTTAAGATGATTATTTTTCACGTTAATGAAACGAACTATGTAGGTATCTTTCACATTTATAATAAGAGTATAATTTAACTTACCACCGTTTTAAGCGAAGTAATTAGCGAAGCCGGTAAGGATACCAAATTCTTCACAAGGACAAGCTGAGCTCGTCGTAAAAACAATCACAAAAGTAACACTAGTCGGGGTCTTTGCAAGAGTAATCACAAGGTCCAATAACACAAGCGGGGGTCTATGCAAGAGAAATCACAAGGTCCAATAACACTAGCCGGGGTCTTTGCAAAAGCAATCACAGGGTCCAATAACACAAGCCGGGGTCTTCGTAAGTATAAACGTAAATCCAGTGAAAGGAAGAGATCGTAGGAAACATCCGATGTCGAACACTTCGAACACTGATGTAAGGAGCTATACTAATGTTAAAGACTTGCTGCCCGTGGTGCAATAAAACGTGGGAAATAGGACGCCGCCTGTTGCGCTCTCTGTTACAGACCTTACGGCAGGCATGGTAACGTCCCAATGTGCGGCTCACCTAATCTTTTTATGACACTCGGGTTTGTTTTATTACCAAAAAAATAATTGGCAAGCAACTGAAGTAAACGGTATTCCTACTAGGGACTTTATTTATAAACGATCGCCAAACGTATCTAATATTAGCAGTGCCCCGCGGTTTTACCCACGTCTTACGGGAACCATTTACTTTTTAGGGATAAAAAGTAGCCTATAGCCTTCCTCAATAAATGTGCTATCAAACACCGAAAGATTTTTTCAAATGGGCCCAGTTATTCCTGAGATTAGCGCGTTCAACCAAACAAACAAACTCTTCAGCTTTATAACATTGGAATAGATCCTGGGCAGGGTTTTGTCTTCTTCCGATGAATGAAAAGATATTGGTGAAAGACAGAGAAGGAAACAGATCCGAGTTACACAACAGCTGATAAGCGTTTATAATTAGGTACCTAAAGGGGTACATTATAGGTAAATATTTTATGCAATTTATTTTATCTTTTTTGTTCAACCTAAGTGCCAAGGAATAAAATAAATGATAACTTATAAAAAATATTCTATATTTTATTATTGGCATTATAAATGTAGTAAATTGACCTAATAATATAAAAGATTGAGAACTGCTGGAGATGAACACGCCTGGTATGTTCGCGGCATTACATAATAGATTATTTTTGATGAACCTTAAAAAAATATCAGATCCTGGAACCACTTCAGAATACTTTAGCTTACGGCAGAAAGTTTATGCTCAGAGTCTTTCGGACAATAATATTGTCTAATCTTTGAGATATAGATGAAAAACGGTGAGCACGCCCGGCGTGCTGGCGGCATGCAGATAAGAATTAGTGTGGACACGCTAGGCGTGTCAATGGCACTGAATGTGTTAATTTTTTACATATCGCATACTGATAACCAAACCGTCACTAAACGAAAAACACGATTTTTCAGAAAATGATGTTAAAGTTACTAATTAAAGAAACAGTTGCATATTGTGCAAAATGTAAAAAAAAAACATTTTTTTTAAGTGAATAATATTTGTGTCTAGCCTAGTGCTCCTTGTTATTAATTATAGCTGTTATTTATATTTATTTTATGAAATATTTTAATTTTTCTCCAGAAATAGTGTCACTTTTCCACAAAATTTTTGAAAGTGTCACTTTTTCATTAGATTCATTCATATGTTATCTAAAACATTTAGGTTAAAATGTCTCTATATTCTTAGTAATTTAAGGAACAAAAATTAAAATAATGATTTTTTAATTAAAACTACCACTGCAGAAATCAACCATCTTTATTAACTATAATTACTTATTAATTTAACATCCTCGCCTCACACATAATGATAAAAATGTACTTGTTTGTATATCACACTGACAGAAAAACTTATAACATTACTTAATAATTGGCCCAAATATTAAGACTATGTTAATATTACTTAAATCAACCAGTCTTCAGTGAGTTCTAATTAAATTAATCCTATCTCTAAGAGATAATGCTTATTTATTAAAGTTACAAAACAATGAAAATAAATTGTCAGAAAATCTTTCTTAAATTCTCATAGAACTAATAACATTAGGTACTTAATAATATTTTGGCACTGTTAATAATAATATCACTTAAAAGCAAACAGTCTTCTGTGAGTCCTAATTAAATTACTCATCCATCTCTATTGAGATACAGCTTTTTTCTAAATTTAACAATAAATCTCTCACAAAACAAAACATAAAAAACTTTCTAAAGTAAAATGACAAAAAAAAACATTTTATAAAATATTATTGTAAAAAGACGATACATAGTAAGGCAAAATTGCGTTCTTTTTAATAAGATCTTTCAGATCCTTCTTTTTATTTTCAGCTAATGGCAATTTATTATTATACAAAGGCACTAATTGAGGTTGTATCCGTCGAAGCTTGAGTAAGTTAATTTCTTTAAAAGTTTCATCAGAATATGAAGTTTTGTAAAAAACTCTAACGTTATGGTTAGAATCAGACTTTTCAACTTTTAGAACTTTTATGTCACCTACTTTTATGGCCCCCCCTTCCGTATTTTTAGTTAGTTTGAATTCTTGCAGCTTTTTGATGTCATAAAACTCATGGTGTGCCATTTCCACTACATTGTATTTATTGCCCCTTTTTTTTGCGTCTCGAATAGCACTTATATATTGATCAGGAACATATATTGGTCCTGACCTAAGCTTCTTCTTTATCTGGCGCTCAATCATAGAATGGACGGAATCCCCTTCGTTTTGGGTATGACCCTTGATCAAAAATTTGTGGGTAATAGAGGCAATGTTTGGCAAATTTGCCACTGCATATAAATACATGGAAAAAACAAATTGATTTTTTTGTTGTCCGCAACAGTTATCTGAATAAAAAATTATGTTGAGGTCAGACGATGCTGTTGCCGATTTTTTTTGTAAGAATTTAAATACACAAGAACCTATTTCGTTAGCACCTTTTTGCCCTTCTACTTCAGTCCAGAAATAGCAATGAGTACAATCGGCTTTGAGCTCACAAATTGTAAAGTTCAAGCAGTTCAGTCTTGACTTATAATAAAAAGATGAAACATCCCCTTTAGGAACTTGCAGGATAGCTTGCAAATCATAACATGCTACTATGTTATTGTCATCAATTAATTCTTTGTCTCGTTTTTTTTCTTCTCGGCTTAACTCTTTTTCTTTTAAATGTAATGTATATTCTTCATTCATTTTTTCTTTCTCTTCAAGGTTCGCATTTTCATAAGCCACACAGTCTTCACACTGATCCTTTTTAGGGACAAAAAAACTTATATTAAAATCTTCTTTAAAAACTTTACGATATATATGTAGCTTCACGTAGTCAAGTCCTTCAATTTCGCAGTCTTTTTTGTAATCTCTATATAAATCGGTTAATGTTTTCCCACCTTCTATAAATTCCCTTGTCGTCTGTTTGCGTAAATAATGACTTTCAATTCGAGGTATGCTCGCAATATGTTTTCTAACCCTGTCCAATAATTCGCTTGATGTTTTGGTCCCATGGTTGTCATGTTTACCTCGCAGGTCTGGTTCAACAATACCACATAAATTTAATTTTGCGATGACTGTTCGAATTGGGCGATCGTTAATGCCTAAAGTGTTTTTGAAAAATATTTTGCATACTCTTTTTTTTTCATTACTTGCTGTTAAATAAAATGCGTGCTTAGCTTTTCTATTATTGAATATTTTTTTGTATTGATATTTCGGTTTGATTTCTGTCATGTGTTTAGAAATGAAATCTCTTTGTTTTGATAGGGAACTCATTTGCCAGTAATTATTGAATATGTAGCGACGGGATTCTTCGGTAAATTTTTCCGAACATTTTAATCGACAACTCATACCACAAGGAATCCCTATTTTTCTTTCAGGAATTACTTTTTTTTGCTTTGAGGACGTCGAATATTGTAATCCCTTATTTCTCAGTAACTTTGCCAGTTTTTTTTTGTTACCACGCTTTCTTTTTCGTGTTTGTGTTGCAGAGTGAGTATCAGAGATAGTTTCAGGTGTGATATTATTTAAATGTGTTGTTTTGTTTATTTGTTCTATTGCTAAACTTTTTAAAGAGGATGGGTTATAAATGGGTATGTTATTAATTATTTTGCCATCACTATCAGAAAAAGATTCACTCCCATATTCCATAGCTATTATTTGTAAAGCAGAGGCAGATTTATTCAATTTACAAGACGTTATTTCAGGAGACAAGACTTTTGGAGAAATACAGTTTCGTTTCGATGGCGTGGCAGAGTTAGAGTTCACACTCATTGAATCATTTCGTGAAGAAGTTGAAGATGATCTGGATGACGACGAGGAAGATGCCGATGAAGTGGATGATCCTGATGAACTAGAAGACGATGAATTAGATGACTTTGCAGAAGAAGACCTTGATTTTCTTGATAACGAAGGAGAAGTGTTAAGTGTTGACACATTATGTACTTCTGCGACTGTTTTTTGTTTTTGCTTAATCTTAGGAAGGTGTGTTTTAGTTGTGTCTGATTCAGAAGATATATGATCATTAGGGCTGAGTTTATACTCTGGATCATCATCTGATGCAGGCGAAAAATCTCTACCTGATCTGTTGCTATTGCCAGAATCTGTAGAATTATTCCTATTTCGACTTTGTTGTGTGACGACAGTGCTGAAGTTTAGAGAATCTACACTTGACTGGTCCGCAGCATTTAACTTAGTTTTGTTAGCAGAATCCTCGGTTATTACTTTATTGTCGGAATCATTTTCCATTGGTGTATCGCTAGTAGTACCTGTATTAATTTTCTTTATTATTTCTTTAAATTTAGTAGTTCTTGGATTGAGACGTGGCATATTGATAACTGTAAAAAATAAAAGATATTATTGAAAACAACGTCCAATGTATACTGTCCTGTATAGCACAAATATTTACGTAAACGTAATTCAATCGTAACGAGTGCACGCGCAGTAGAGCGTTGTCAGATTTTCATACAATTTTTTGACGTTACGTCATGTTACATTACGTATTACGTAAAGATTCGTGCTAGGGGAACTGTTCACAGTATTAACCATTGTTGTCAAAAGCCATTTAAATCAAATAAAAGATCATCTTAAAATAAAAATTCTCGTTTAAAATTATTTTTATTTTATTTATTTGTATTATTATGTACCTACTTACGAATCGCTAAATTATAACTAACTAGCTCTTTAAAACGCAAAGTTACATTGTACAGGGGGTTGAACAAAATTTTGACTCACTGATCGTAGTCACGGATTTTTAAATTTTCGACCTTATTGTATAGCGAATACCTAATAAAATTTTCATGAAATGGTCAAGAAATCGAATTTCTTAACTGTACTTAGTAGGTACCTACACTTCTCAAGTCAAAAAAACTTCTATCAAACAAAAATAAGGAACATACGATAGAATCAAAACGCACGTTTTATTCAAATTATAATGCTTATTTGAATACAAAAAGTGCAAAAAACCGACACTTTTTATTTAGAGTCACTTTTCGTAAAAACAAATAATTGAAGTTCAATTCGCAAATAACGAAATCCTGACATGTTAAGAGCTAGTTCAGACATGGCGGATTCCGCGCGGATGCAAATCGCGCGGTTCTAAACGCAAGTGTTCAGACAGGCGCGGATGTACATGCGGAGTGCCGTTATTCGCATAGGGTGACAGTCCAATCATGGAAGTCGAAGAAGCAATATGTGTGTACTTGTTGCTCCGTAAAAAAGAAAGAAAGAAGAAACGGCAGTATTGGGTGCATCCAATATTACGCGATCGGTTTACTCATGGTCAGTTTCAGACTTTATATCCAAAATTAAGAAGTTTTGAACCAAAATTCTTCAATTATTTGAGAATGTCGATAAATTCATTTGATGAATTATTAGAAATGATGAGTAAACAAATTGAATCTAATGATACCCATATGAGGTCAAGCGTGTCCCCAGAAGAAAAACTCGTGATCACATTAAGGTAAGATATTTATTTTATACGTCAGAATATATATTTTGTACTATAGAAGACTGTGAATCGTCAGTGCTATTGCATGATAAAGGCGATGGAGACTCTCCTGGTACTATTGTAGAATATCCAGTGAAATATCCTTGTGGGTTTGAATATTGTTGGTTTTGCCAAAATACTGCATTAGGCGTGTTTTGCTGGCTCGTGATATGAATAGGCGATGGTAATTTCTGCCCTTTCTGTATTACCTGGAGCAATTCAATTTTAGTAGCCAATCGTTTATTTTCTGGAACTTTCTTTAACTCTTTATACAATGACATGCAAAAAAGTTTATCATCATCATCTTGCTTTGACATACTTTCTTGTATTTGTCTTTGTATTTTATCTCTTGATTCAATACTATTTTCTAATATGTTAGCCAATCGCTCTTCTGAAGTAATTTTAGTTTTCTTCCTTTTATTGGGTACCGGTTGTATTTCACGTGCATTTACAAAATTATCTAGCTTTTGGTCAATGTTCCGAATTTCTTCATTTTTGGCTTCATCTATGTTTGTGATAGTTTCTTTGTTTTCTATCGTCTTCTGAAGAAAAGAAAGCCGGTCGAAATACATGTATTTTGAACCTTTACATGCACCAGAACCAGAAGGAATTGATTTGCCTTTCTTGAATTCCTTATTATAAGCATCACGGATGTTCTTCCATTTTTTTTGTAATGATACACCTGGAACAGAAATCACTATCTTTAACAAATATAAATACAGTAGCGGTTAGGTAATTCAAGACACTCATTATGCTTTAACTAGCGGACCCGGCAGACTTTCAAAACGATACAGATTAATATTTTATTTTTCAGATATCTGGGTACTGGTTGTTCCTTTGGAGAACTACATTACAACTTTCGTCTTGGCAAATCTACAATCACAGGAATTGTCCGTGAAGTATGTGAAACTCTGTGGGAAAAAGTCACAAAAAACGTCATGCCTGAACCCAGCGAAGATATATGGAAGAAAATAGCTAAAGATTTTGAAAAATATGCAAATTTTCCCAATTGCATAGGCGCCATAGATGGCAAGCATATAAGGATTACAAAACCCAAAGATTCGGGTTCTTTGTATTATAATTACAAAACTTTTTTTTCCATAGTACTGTTGGCACTTTGTGATAGTAACTATTGTTTTACTTTCATAGATATCGGATCTTACGGAAAAAGTAGTGATTCTGCAATTTTTAAAAATTCAGCATTTTATAAAAGGTTAATAGAAAAGTCATTACACATACCAAAACCTAAACCAATATGAGGCCATGAGAGCCAGAGTAGCCTAACTGTCATTTTTTCAATACTGATTTTAATTCAAAAAACTGCTCTAAACGGCAAAAGTCATAGCGCCACAGTGGCCTAAAATTAGTTAAATATTGTTTTCACAGGTGGCATTAGTATTACTACCACAGCCTATCAGAAAATTTAAAAGTTTGGTAGCGCAATAGTGGCCTAAATGAGTTAGGCCATTTTTGCACTATGGAAATATGAATTAAATCAAAATTTTCCGCGTATTTCTTGGATTATTTTTATGTTGAACGAAGGTGTTTTCTTGCATTAATGGTTTAAAATGGATAAGATGGAAGCTGGAACCTCTAGTAATATAGAAACAACAATGCAAGGTAAGCAAAACATGATTTTGATAAGAAAAATTGTCAGTCAATTGAGTGTTGTAACAAATTTTCTCAGTCTACTATTTCCTAAACAAATTATTTTACTTTCAAATATCATCGGAGTGGATGAAGAAGACCCATATCAAGATTCAGGCTCTGAGTATTTACCATCCAGATCACCATCGCCAACTGCCTTGGATCTAATTGATATTTTAGAAGATAACCATTCTAAAAAACGACCAAGACCCTCAAAACTACCAAGAGTATTCTAAGGATTTAACTCTAGAGGACCACAGGAGATAGGCTCTATTTTATTGCGATACATTAACCTTTTGGTTTTAACAGACCAAAAGGTTAATTTCATATTCTGACCTGTGGCCAAAATCGCAATATAAAATGGCCACTCTGACAATATATTAGTCATCCAGACTATGTCGTGGAAAATATTGACCATAAGTTTGTAAGCGGTCATTCTTATTTGGCGCGTGATCAGGACTTTGGCTTAATAGATAAAAATATATATTTTCAGAATATTTTCGTACCTGATGATTGTATTGAAGTAATAAAGACTGTAAGAAAGAAAAAGCCCTTTCAAATTATAAAAATGGCCAAAGATTTCTATTCAACCAAAAATGTGGAGAATAATATAACCAATCGAAAAGTCACTGCAGAGAAATTAAAAGTAAAGTGGCTAAGTATTCAGTGGCTCCTGTACCACAAGAACCACCCATTCACAATATTTTTTAAATATTCAAATAATGAAGAGGTCCTGTTTGAAAGTGTGGACTTGAAAAAAAGAAACTCTATTGCTATAGCTAATTTACAGCTTGATCTTTTTTATCCATTGGGTTGACAAATAAGTGTGGAAAGAAAAAAAAAAATTTGGTGGAACTTCTTCAATACATTCCCCCGGTACTTCATGATTTTATAATCATATTAAGGATAGTGCTTCGGTAGTTAATGATTTGCATGCAGAAGATGAAGAAATAGATTGTGATTGATGCTTATAAGGAAGGTTTATTAATGTAAGGATACTTTTATTATAATAAATACTTTGGCCTAACTGCTTTTTTTTTAAATTAATCTTAAACCCCAAATGCCAGAGTGGCCTATCAATAAAAAATAATAATAATATTGGTACCTAGGATTGATATAGGTCTTAAAAAACAAAGAATATAACATATAAAGAGATTTAGGCTATAAAAAATAATAAAATATAAATGTTTTCTAAAGTTACAATCATTTGAAATATGGGCTTCTCTTTTTTCCTTACTACTGAAAACTATTATTTAAGTAGTTAGGCCACTCTGGTTCTCATGGCCTCATATCTGAAACAGATCCTAAACCATTGCCATACGTCATAGTTGGCGATGAAGCGTTTGGTTTATCCGAAAATGTAATGCGACCCTATGCAGGTAAAGGGCTATCATATGAAAAAAAAATATTTAATTACAGGTTATCAAGAGCTCGACGTTTTATTGAATGCACTTTCGGAATTCTGGCAAACAAGTGGCGCATTTTTCATAGGCCTATAAACGTGAATATAGACTTTGCCGAAGACATAATAAAGGCCTGTTGCGTGCTACACAATTTTGTTAGAACTAGAGATGGTATACAGTATGAAGATACTTTACATACTGCGCCAATGAGTAATCTTATTACATTACATGCAGGAAGGGGTACACCATCATCATTAAACATTAGAGACAAATATGCTAATTACTTTGTGAATGAGGGTCGTGTAGAATGGCAAGACACGAAAATATGAAATTAAAATTGTTACAGTTCGCGCCAAATAACTAAACTCAAGATGGCGCGTCGCGTTGGTGGGTTGTACATATTACAGTTAATAGCTATACGTTACTGTGGTAACGTGATAGTTTTCCCGCGCTCGTTACGTACCGCCAAATAACGTTATACACATTTCAGTTATTTGGGGTGGACTGTCTATTACAAAACATGTAAACTACCCTGGTAAAATGTATAATTAAATGTCTACTGACCAAAAAGAACCTTCTTTTCCAAAGAATCCTCATTTTCTCCAAAAATCTCCACCAGCTCCTGCCAAGCTCCGTTTTTAATCGTTTTGTTAGAATATTCTGCACATTGGATGTTCCACAAAGCAGGTCTTTTTTCCACCTCATCGATGAATAGCTCGGTGTCGAAGCGATCCATTGTCACCGTCCGATACGCGCGGCTTCCGCGGAGCAACTGAACGCCCTCTAGGTACGTCAAGTAAATAAAACCGAGCGGCGACCGCGCGAATTCATTTTCTCGGTTGAGCCGCGCGGATTGTCAATCCGTGCGGACAGGTATGAACGATTTGTAAGGCGCTAATGTAATTAGGATCCGCGCGGTTCAACCGCGCGATTTGCATCCGCGCGGAATCCGCCATGTCTGAACTAGCTCTTAGTTTAAGGTCAGTATTCAGGTAAGTGATTGACTGTTTTAAACACAAAAATAACAGAAAAACTGATTCTTTTTGTTTAGAGACACTATGCGGGTAAAAATTACAACAAATTATGCACAAAAATATTGACAAAGTGACACTTTTTATGTAAAGACGTTATTCTCGTAATTGTTAGTTCAACTTACCTTATAATTTTGAAGAAAGGTGTCCTTAAGCAAAAAATGACCGTTTTCCGCACAGAGTCCACGTGAACATTACGCCGTCCGCGTCACTAATGGAAATATGTCAGTGTTGCGGTAAGCTACCCGCCCTCCCCGCGCCTGGGGGCAAAGCGACACTAACGACATCTACTATTCTATGTAACTTTTTAATGTCGGTGTTTTTGCAAACTATAGTTTTTGGGGAGCGTTAATAGATGGCACTTTTAACTCATTTTTGTCGAATTTTGTTTAGTGACGGTTTGATTATCAGTGTGCGATATATATCTGCATTCTACAGAAGCTGCGGGCCCGCAACCGCGGCGGATGCGGGTGAAAACCGCTCCGTGAGTTCTTAGCCTTACAGTTACAATTACACCTTTAAATATATTTGTCATATAATGGAACACTACATAGTGATGGTGTTCTTCTCACTGCACTCCAATATTATGACAATGTCATGGCCAGCGTGGTGGACTATGGCCAAACCCTTCTCATATTGAGAGGAGACCCGTGCTCTGTAGTGAGCCGGCAATGGGTTGTTCTTCATGATGAATATAGATGAATGTAATTTTATTTTAAAGAGCAAGTGCCGAGTTTCTTGCCCGTTCTTCTCGGTGCAAAACTGCTTTCTGAACGTGGCGGTAGGGTCTATGTGAGAGGTTTTTTTTTTTACACGCACCCGTCATCACAGGGCGTTGCAGGGTGTCCTCTTTCGAGAAAAAGAGACCTTTTCGTGCTTTATTTCCAAATAAATCAATACAATTATGATAAAATCAGTTAAAACAATTAGAACAGTTAAAACAATTAAAAGATAATTACAAAATAAGTTGCGGTTAAAATCAGTTAAAACAAATAAAAGACTATTATAGATAAATTACAATTAAAAAACAGTTAAAAAGCAATTTTAAAACAATTCAATTAATTTAAAAACTACAATAAATAATAATTCACAATCATCATCATCATCATCATTTCAACCGATAGACGTCCACTGCTGGACATAGGTCTTTTGTAGGGAGTTCCAATGGCCACGATCTTGGGCCGCTTGTATCCAGCGGCTCCCTGCGACTCGTTTGATGTCGTCTGTCCACCTTGTTGGGTTAGGTTAGTTGTTAATACAATTCACAATAATAAAGCAATATTTTAAAAAGGTCGATAAATAATTTAAAAACATTAAAATCACTTATATCTATCTTATAAAAGTGTGGCCGAAAAAAGTGCTTCAAAGCTCCAAAGCTCGGAGTACGGAGTTCTATGTGAGAGGTTCGTCCGGGAAGTATACAACGGGTCCCAGTGACGTCCAGTAAAACCTGCGAGAGGGACATGCCGTTGTGGTTTTTAGATCGGGTATACCCCCCATCGGGGGTGGGAGCCCAAGGGTATGGTACGCCTTCGCGGAGTGGGAGTCCAAAATGACCTCCTTCCCGCCCAAGGGTACGGAGGTAGCCATAAAGCTTTTCCACTACGACAAAAAAAAAGGGTCTATGTGAGAGAATAACCTATAATTTCTTACATAGAACGTAATATTTCTTTTATTTCCTTCAGTTCTTGCACTAGTTTTTTAAGCGTTTCTGTATTTTCTTCATCCGTTTGCACCCTCCTTTCCGAAATCCTAATAAGAGCACGCCGAGCCCCGTCTTGCGTTAGTGGTGTTTCACGGCGGTATCGGTGGCGACGCGGTGAACGTCGAGGAGTGTTTAGAGGGGCAGGGAATGGCACAGTAGCAAGAGTTGGAGTCGTAGGGGGTGGAGTTACAGGAGGTGGGGTAACTATTCTTGATGTCCCATGTTGGTGTACTATCCCATCACACAGCTCTGGAATATTCAGTATACTGATGGAAGCTGTTGAAGCATCGGAATTTTCAGCAAGATTTTGTTGTGAAGTCTGAAAATTTAAATTCACTTCTGCCATGATCTATTTCATGAAAGTATTTTATAACAAAGTATTCTTACTCTTTTTCCCTACGACAAGTTAGCCCTTGACGGCAATCCTGGTATGATGCAGTCTAAGATGGTTGCGGGCTAACCTGTAAGGGGTATGGTAATCCCACGCTCCTAATTGGTTTCTACGCGACATCGTGCCGGAATGCTAAATCGCTTGGCGACACGCCTTTGTCGCTAGGGTGGTAACTAGCCACGGCAGAAGCCGCCCACCAGACCACACTCGAGCCGGGAATCGAACCCAGGACCTCCAACATTATAATGCGACAGCGCACACGCTGCGCCACGGAGGTCGTCTATGTCCTTTCAAACATTTCATTCATTCAATACAACAAAATATATATGTTCTGTGTAGCTGTTTAACAATTTACACAAGGGGAATAAATTACAAAAAAAAAAAAAAAAATTAAATTATACTTACTTCTTCAAATGGTGCTACCCCTATTCCAGGCAGGCCGGACCCAAAATTTTCTCCTAAAATGTGGAGAAATTTATTTTCAATCTCAGTCAGTCCCTGGAAATGTGGCGCCCCTCCTAGTCTGTTGGTGTGATGATCGAGCAGTTACAGCTAACTTTTTTAATTTTGAATTAGTCATTCCAATACTAAAAACAAAAATATATACATAGACATATACCTAATTAGTCATCATTAGCTTGATAACAGACTAATGTAGGGTACTAATGCTACTGAGGGACTTTCATTAATTGTAATGGGAACACATTCTCAAACTGCCATATATTATGAATGTCTTGATTCTCTTGAGATGTGGCTCGTGGGATCGGTTCCAAACCAAAAAGACACTCAAGGAGTGACGAGAAAACTATTTATTTCATCTTAAACATTTTGAATGTATTGTACACGAAACATAATCATTATGAAATTTATATAAAATACAAAGGGCATGTCAGACATTCAGACATGTTGCTTCTACAAGCGATTGTCACGCAATCTTCAGATTTGACAAAATTCAATCTAAAGAAATAAATCAACATTCCAAATTTAAAGTAATTCAAACATAATACATAAACCAACCAGTTCAGAGTTGACATCAAAAGAGTATGTATAATCTGAGATTACCAATCAACAGATTCGTGGTTACTTTTATAAGTTTTTGCTTTATCAAGTGTAAAATGGATTGAGACATAAAAACTGACAGTAAGATACCTTCGTCAGTTACGTTTGTAATTTTAGTATGAATTTACTTACTTTACACTATCCTTTCCAATCTTTTACAGCGCCATCTCCATGGGAATTTAAATTTTCGGCTATATTTTCCTACATCCTTTTACTAAATTCCCGTGCTTGGAAAGTTTTGTAGAAGCCCGTGGCGATGGCTTTATTGGAATTTTAAAATTCCTACAATTGCTCTAGCTGGCCATAGCTAGTTCTATGCGTCTCAACGTTTCTCTATAAAAAAAATGCACTTAAAATTCTTTGGTATTCAAGTGGTACTTAAGGATGTTCAAGGTATATGTATTACGTGGCGTGAAAATAAAATATATTTTTAGAAACTTAATTTATGTGTACAATAATTATTCAATAGAAAAAAGAAATAGCAATAACTTTAATATTTAGTATAATAATAAAATAAACTAGGACAAAGGAACAGAGTAATCTTGACAGGAATTAGAAATAAATGTAAAATGGCGTGGATTCTAATTGCGGCCGTACACGGACTGCTCGAGCAGTTAACGACCGAGTGACGTACACGGACCGCCCGAGCGGTCGGCGTCGACTGCTCGAGCTGTCGCTACTAACCGCTCGAGCAGTTGATTTTCTACCACAGTCGAGTCATGGATTCTGATTACCACATATTTGAAACATCTAAATTATATGAAAAAGTCAATTGCAAATGCTGCTAACACGTGAGATTAGTCAAAATATATTATAGTTTTGGAATTTGCGTCGAAAAAGTACTTACCAGATTTTTTCTTGAACAAACTTTTAAAATTTCTGAAAACACCCGCCACAAACTCGACTTTTTTCACAATAAAACCGTTGAGTCAACTTTGACATTACCTTACAGTGACAAATGACGTTGACAGGTTGTCAAATGAAATAAAATAGATAAACAAGTTATTATAGATTATAAATATGTTATATTTATACCTTTAGTGTTACCGTATTAAAAGTTAGAGTGCATTATTTAAAAAAACACGATGTGGTAATATATATACCTTTATTTGAATAAGGGTTAACATTCGATTGATATGAATTTTGAGTTTGACGGGGATTAGAAACAATCTGAGTGCGTGGTGTAATGAGTTTAGTGTGATTTGTATTATTTTTAAATAGAGATTGACTGGCTGTGTCCATGGATCTTATTTTCTCCACTTCTATCGCAAAACGACCTGCTGTAGTTAGGTTTGGGGAACCTAGCGTTCTCAACATCGTACCTATCTCGGAGTTGAAGCCATTAACGAAGACGCTTAAAACGGTATCTTCTGTGGTTGCCATCCGACCTAATAATGTACCGTCTTTAATTTCGGTGTTTAATTTTTCAATTATTTTACCACGGCATAAAGCTACTCGGTGGAAAAATTCGGTTATGCTTTCGGTTGATCTTTGAAACATTGATTGTAGTTCTAAATTGAGATGTGAAATCGTCTCGACATTTTTCGATTAGGTAGGAAATGAAATGAAAATGAAAATATACTTTATTGCACACCAATACAGAGGAAAAAAAAAAGAAAAGAAATAAACACACACAGAAAATAAATAGGTGCAATAGGCGGCCTTATCGCTAATGAGCGACCTATCTCGCTATATCTCTACCAGGCAACCTAGCACAAAGCAGGAAAAAAATATATAAAGTAAGGCGAGGTTGGGGTGTACAATGATAAATAGAAAATATAAGGTTAGATAAATGTACAACTAAAATATAAATAAGATAATATTTAATACATATATACAAAACAATAGTAGTAAAAAAATATAAATATATAAGATAACATAAAAATAAAAATAAAACATGTCATCAATTTAGACAGTAAAATAAATATCATATATAAGAAAATGAATAAAAACATAGTGATAATGGCAACGAGCTTAACTGATGAAAAATTCTAAAATAAATAAAAGAAACAAAGAAACATAAAATAACTTACGGGGGCAAAAAATGTTTCTTAAGAAGCTGTTTAAATATAGGAAGTGACTGCGCCCGCCTAATATGAACCGGGAGAGCATGACAAAGCCGCACAGCTGAGATAGAAAAAGAATTAGAAAAATAGGATGTGGTATGAGAACGAATTTTTAAAATAAGGTTATCGTCAGAACGGAAAGAGCGACTGTGAGAATCGCTAAGAAACTCAAACCGCTCTTTTAGATAAGAAGGAGTAGAAGGATTGAAAAGTATACAATACAAAAGAGAAAGAATGTAAGTATTCCTGCGAAGACGAATTGGGAGCCACTCGAGTTTTTCGCGAAAAACTGAGATATGGTCATATTTGCGAAGTCCAAATATGAACCGTATGCAGAGATGTTGATATCGGGATATCGGAAGCGCTTATGCCTGAGATATTGTTTAGTGCCTAAACGAGTAGGATTTGTTCCTTTTCTGTGTCTGCTAGATGAAAAGCAGATTCACAGGACCGTGATCTATAAACTTGCTGTGTCTGTTGTGTCAAATGTCGGGATGAGTTTTAAAGAGTGTGTTGATGTCCAGAGGCATTGTTATTTTGTTTTTGTTTTCTGTGTGAATAAATAATGGGTTGGTGAGTTTAGATATGTAAGGGTATATACTCGTAGATTCGTTTTTATTGGTAGGCATGTAAAAATGGAATATAGATATAAAAATATACACAAGGAAAAATAGGAATTGCATGACTTTATTTTGTTTATCTATGGAATTTATGTTATTAATCATTTTGGGTTGTTGGGATGAATTATTGTTTGGTATATCGTTATCGAACGGGACTACATTACATTATTAATAGATAGCGGTATTGATTATCTTATCTATTTTGTTTGCATTTATACATGTGGTAGAAAATAAGTTGTTTATGACGTTGACTATTGCGTGGGGAATAACAACACCATTAGTTAAAATTTGTTTTTCGAGTTAGTTTTACATCTAATTGCGGTTTCTGATCGGCTAGCAAGAAATTGTTTATCTGGACCGTAATTACAGTCTGTGTGAATAAATAATCGGTTGATGAGTTTAGATATGTAAGGGTATATAGATTAGTTTTTTATTGGTAAGAGAGGCATGTAAAAATGGAATATAGATATAAAAATATACACAAGGAAAAATAGGAATTGAGTAATTATGCCACTTACCACAGTAACACGATGATTAGGAACATTCTTCGCAAGTTCGGCGAACACTATTAAAAGCCTACGGCTGCCGTGTTATTTTTAGAAAATTCACGTTTGTAAGTCTTATAATTCGCGAATTACCTACCGACTGCGCCAAATTTGTTACGTGGCGTGAAAATAAAATATCTTTTTAGAAACTAATTTATTTAAATGTTTTGTAGAGTTAAAGGTGTAACTAAATTATTGTTAATTCTCAAATGGTTGGTTGCTAATAGTTCTTTATAGATTCGTAAAGTAGAGATAATAGATGGGTGAATCGCTCCTGATTTTATGAACAATATACTCATTATAATTTCATCTAATTCTTTCTCCAAAGAAAAGACAGCTTCGAGAATTTGGATAGAAATAGTAGAGATATGTTCGGAAATTTTTAGATCGAAAATGATTTTATTTAAGTTTAAATATGAATATTTTGTTGTAAATTATCGTTTATTGTGTTTTCGTCATAAGATATTCTAGAAATAGTATCATTGAAATTGAAAATGGTAGAAGATATTATTTGCAATTGTTGAGTTAAGATATGATTGTGGTCTAAATGTTGTTTTTCTAGCATTTCAATGCATTGGTTATAGTACTGCGCATGTTTTGCGTCTGGAGTACCTATAAGCCATTTTAAAACGGTGCTTAGACCATCAATCAGTTCACGTTTTACACGATTGGGATTATTGGTGTAGAAGCTCAGTTCGCTTAACCTAGTATCGATTTTTTCAAAACTGACTTTGATGAAAGATTTGGTCGTGTCATCATCATCATGAACAACCCATTACCGGCTCACTACAGAGCACGGGTCTCCTCTCAATATGAGAAGGGTTTGGCCATAGTCCACCACGCTGGCCATGTGTGGATTGGCAGACTTCACACGCCTTTGAGAACATTATGGAGAACTCTCTCAGAAACCTGTAGGTTTCCTCACGATGTTTTCCTTCACCGTTGAAGCAAGTGATATTTAAATTTTTTTTAAACGCACATAACTCCGAAAAGTTAGAGGTGCGTGCCCGGATTCGAACCGCCGACCTCTGATTAGGAGGCTGACGCCCTAACCACTAGGCTATCACCGCTTCACCGCCGCTTCGCTTTTGGTCGTGTAAATGCTAGGAATAATATACTCATTTGAATTATGACGGTTTCATACTTGACTAATCTTTTCAAGGAGTCGCGCGAGAGGAAAGAGGTTCGAGGTTCCTGTACACAACTAATTTCCATGAGCTTTCTGAGATGAGGATGTCTCCAAGGGTTTGGTAGAATAGACCAGACTTTGAAGGAAGTTGATTGATTGTTATTTGAGAATTGCCCTCAATTATTGTGGTGTACCTGGAATGGGCGAAATGTTTGGTTTAGCGTATGATTTTTTAGTTTTTACTTATTGATATAGAGGTTTTCTTATATAAAAATATGTAAGATGTAGAGGTCTAAGTCGATTTCCATGGACTAGAGTGTTCTCTGATAATAGAAATAAAACCCAGGATAATCTCAATCAAAATGTTTTATTATTTGTAGGAACTTAAATCAGTCTTTTACTTACTATTTTAACTAATAATCTCTTAGTTTTATAACAAAGAACTTATTCTAACATAGCTTTATAAATCACAAGTTCACTTTGGCAATTCTGTTATAATCACTTTAATTCGGTGATATCATTATCATAATTATGTTATAACACAATTAGATGAGTCTTTAGTATTTATTATCACATAATTAGGTAAATTAAATACATTGACTCAATATATTTAAACATAACAGGAGTTACTCTTAATATAATTATATGATATTTTCTTAATCAATAGGTATGTATTAGACGCACGAAATAGTTTAGTTAACATTAGGTATATATTTTATTCTTCACCACTAGAATTATCAATACTGCAATGGTCGCACATAAAAACTTGCTGTTTGTCTCTAACATCCTAACTTTGGCAATGTGTGTGATAGGGATGGGTACAGAATGAGCAAGTTATCCAGTCAGCTCCATTTTTCATCTTAACATCATGTGAGTACCAACCACTACATACCCTGCACAAACAGTCTTCTTCGATCTGGGAAGTTTTTGATGGTTTGGATATTTTAGGAGTCTGTTTGACGACTGATTTTATGTTTCGCTTTCGTGACCCAGATGCATTTTCTTGATGGCTTTTTTCTTTGGTATCAGTACTGGCATCTGTGCTAGAGGTTAAGACAACCGGTGTCAAACATTGAGGGACAGTTCGCTTCTGGCGTGATTTGTTACTGGGCTTCCATTTTGGTAATGTTAAAATATCGTAGATCAAAATTTTCTTCAAATTTGAGGAGGAAGAACTTGCCACATTAGCTGTTTCACTACTTTGTTGTGACTCACATTCCATTTGTAATATCTCAGGGGGTTCTTCTAGCGAACCGTGTAGTTGGTTGCCAAAACTGGTGCATGGAATGGGAGGTTCGATCGTTATAGGACTGACGGTCTCTGTTATTTCTGTCTCCTTAAACGGATCAATATCTGACTTATGGATTTCGTATTGAGCAATTTCATTATCATAATCTGCTTCAAGGCTCACTACTTCTGGTATAACTTGCGATTGATCCGATAATGTAGAAGGTGCAATAGCTTCAGGGCAAACAGCTTCTTTATCTAAGGGAAAAATGCCTGCCTTTCTGAATCCTGAACGTATATTTGCAGGTGTAAAACATTTTTCATACACCGGTGTCAAAAATGTATAAAAATCAAGTCTTGTAGGAATCTTACTAGGATTTTTCACTTTATAATCTTGCAATTCTGCGCGCCACATTGCCTTGAGTGATTTAAAAACACCAACATCCAGTGGTTGTAAGAGGTGGCTAGTGTGAGCAGGCATCGTAAACAGTATAATCTGATGCGATTTAGCACAGGCAAGTAAGTACCTGTGGTGGTATGTGGCTTGCATGGGAGTCCATAATTAATAATACAGGCCGAGCAGGAGCAATATTGTTATTGAAGAATGTAAGCCACTCATAAAATAAATCTGAATTAATCCATCCTTTAGGCGACAGTCTTGTTAAACTATTTGGAAAAGCTCCTCTGCATAATTCCGGGGTATTTCTTACACCTTTGAATATGACTAAAGGGGGGAAAAATTGTCCAGAGGCATTGATACAAGCCAAGACAGTAGTTGTGGTGCCTTTCTCTGCATATGTCCGATTATAGACATACTTTTTTTACGATTTTTGTCACGATCTTGTTAGACTTGTTTACATACATTAGACCGGTTTCATCGCAATTCCAGATTCTTTCCGGACATTTTATCAAATAATGAGAAGTTAACGTTGTTTCTAATTTCTCATAAAAATCAGCCAATACCATAGCATTAGAACCAATGGCTCTACCGACATAGTATCACTTTGGTTTTCCGGGAGAACAGCTACAGAATTCAGTTACAGAAAATAAAGACTGTTGGTCACTAAGCGCGGGAACATCTTGAAATGTACGTAAAAGTGAAGATATTGAGCTATGAGGACTTGATATAGAAGCAAACGTACTTGGTGTATCCTCAACTGGCACAGCAAATTCGGGGACGTGTAGCTCACTTCTCTATGGGCTATTATTAACATGTGAACTAGACTCTAAAACTTCTAGTAGATTCTCGTTGGTTTGTTCTGTAGCAACGTGTTCAAGCGGAACTTTTTCATTTTCTTCAGTTGACCCGAACAATTCTTCTAATCTTCTTTCTAACATCTCTTCTTCTGGCACAGGTACAAAGATGTCCGCAGGGCTACTGATTACCTGTCCCCAACATGGGTCATCTTCTTCGTCGCAATCAGAGAGATCCGATAAGTCTTCTAAATTTTTGAGGTCTACTTTTTTCATTTAAATTTATTTTCTTTGACATATTGAATATCTGAAATAAACAAAGTATTAATTGACAAGTTACGTAAGAACTTTATAATAATATGAACTTCTCAAAATATTTATTTAGCTTTTTGCAGTCCCAGAAAAATATACAAAAAGACAACCGATTTTTATATAGATAATCTGATATTTTTCAAAGTGGGATCGGACAAGGGTAAGATATTTACCACATATTTGAAACATTTAAATTATATGAAAAAGTCAATTGCAAATGCTGCTAACACGTGAGATTAGTCAAAATATGTTATAGTTTTGGAATTTGCGTCGAAAAAGTACTTACCAGATTTTTTTTAACAAACTTTTAAAATTTCTGAAAACACCCGCCAAAAACTCGACTTTTTTCACAATAAAACCGTTGAGTCAACTTTGACATTAGCTTACAGTGACAAATGACGTTGACAGGTTGTCAAATGAAATAAAATAGATAAACAAATTATTATAGATTATAAATATGTTATATTTATACCTTTAGTGTTACCGTATTAAAAAAATATATACCTTTATTTGAATAAGGGTTAACATTCGATTGATATGAATTTTGAGTTTGACGGGGATTAGAAACAATCTGAGTGCGTGGTTTAATGAGTTTAGTGTGATTTGTATTATTTTTAAAGAGATTGCCTGGCTGTGTTCATGGATCTTATTTTCTCCACTTCTATCGCAAAACGACCTGCTATAGTTAGGTTTGGGGAACCTCGCGTTCTCAACATCGTACCTATCTCGGAGTTGAGGCCATTAACGAAGACGCTTAAAGCGGTCTCTTCTGTGGTTGCCATCCGACCCAATAATGTACCGTCTTTAATTTCGGTGTTTAATTTTTCAATTATTTTACCACGGCATAAAGCTACTCGGTGGAAAAATTCGGTTACGCTTTCGGTTGGTCTTTGAAACATTGATTGTAGTTCTAAATTGAGATGTGAAATCGTC
This sequence comes from Lasiommata megera, assembly GCA_928268935.1. NCBI lineage: Eukaryota > Metazoa > Arthropoda > Insecta > Lepidoptera > Nymphalidae > Lasiommata > Lasiommata megera. Next base: position 3,064,788 of record OV743333.1, read on the forward strand.
TTGACATTGGGGAATTTTTCGATTAGGTAAGACATAAGGTCTCGCCATGATGAATTTAGTTTACAATGGATATCGGAAGCGCTTATGCCTGAGGTATTGTTTAGTGCGTAAAGGAGTAGGATTTGTTCCTTTTCTGTGTCTGCTATATGAAAAGCAGAATAACAGGACCGGATAAATCTGTAAACTCGCTGTGTGTCTGTTGTGTCAAATGTCGGGATGAGTTTTAAGAGTGTGTTGATGTCCAGAGGCATTGTTATGTTGTTTTTGTGGTCTGTGTGAATAAATAATGGGTTGGTGAGTTTAGATATGTAAGGGTATATACTCGTAGATTAGTTTTTATTGGTAAGAGAGGCATGTAAAAATGGAATATAGATGTAAAAATATACACAAGGAAAAATAGGAATTGCATGACTTTATTTTGTTTTCTATTATTCTATTTGAGGAGTGACAGAACAAAACATGATAATTCCATGATGTCTAACTTTTCAGAAAAGGTCAAAAACCGGCAACTACTTTGCCTTTGTACAATTGAAGAAAATATGGGTTCTAATGAATAAATGACTGTAAAAACTTATTAAGCATGTTTTTTTTTATTTTTTTTTATTTCAAATTGTGTATCTATTCTTATGTAAAAAATGGAAATATCATGTACTGATCAGACCAGGCGAAAATATCATGATTTGTATCAAACTGTTTGGAAATATCATGTTTTGAAAAAGTAAGGTTAGGAAATAACATTTTATGTTCTGGATTTAGTATTTATTGATAAATCAAAATATGGGACAAAAACACAATTAATTAATAAAAATTAAATTCTTATGTCTTCTATATCCATCTCAGTACAAATACACGCTTCATCATCATCAACTTGTTCATTTTGTTCTGTAATGTTTCTAGAACAGCTTAATATTTGCTTGTACCATTCTAATGCTGAAAGGTTCTCCCAATCGGCACCGAACTGTTTTATTAATAGACTGGTCACATCATTTTTCTTTGCAAGACTTAGTCCGCGTTCTTCCTGAATTTGTTCTATATTTCTGGGGTGACGTTTGCCCCTTTTCAGTAGTGATATAAACTGTTCTCCGGACTCAAATCTATAGTTTGGTGAAGATTTTACTACGCAGTTCAATTGTCTGCCCTGAGAAGATTTGCACTTCTTGAATATAATTTTTTTCATTCCTTGTATGCCCACAAGTTTTTTATAGTGATTTTCTAAACCTTTTACATCATATAAACACCATTCTTTACCAAGCTCGCACACTCTGCCATGTTTAGAAAATATTTCAAAATATTCTTCCCTCGTAGTAATCACTGGTATTTTTCTCACATCTTTCTCAATTCTACCAAATAAACGGTCTGCTGGCAGAAAACTATGCCCTCGCACTGGGAAAAAAAGTTGTATTTCCTTAACATGTGCAGGGGACTTATTTTGAAGCCAAAATAGCAGCATATGCAACACATGGCTGTTTTTATTTTGGCCCCCGCAGCCATCACAAAAAAGTCTTACTAACTTCACATTAGCCGGTATTGTTTGAGTATTCAAGAAGCAGTATAACGCAGATCCAATTGAAATAGCACCCTTGCCAGATTCTGTTTCATCCCAATTATACAGACAAGAATTATTTTGTTCTGACAGATCCATCACACATAAATTATACAGGCTAATCTGACGGGAATAAAAAGCCTCCTGAATTGGTGTCCTCGGTAGAGGAAACACCTGCTGGAGATCAAAACATATAGTGATACTATTATCAACCTTTTCTTTCAAAAGTTTAAAGAAAAAGTTTGCTCGCAATTTATGGATGCGAAGTTTTGTCATTAGTTCTTGTTTTTTTGATGAATCTTTTTCGTTTTTAATACTATTACTCAATAGTATACAGGAACTGCAGGCATCTGATGCAGGTGACCGAAATCCAATGTTAAATTCAAATGTGAACACTTCGTAAAACATTGTTCTCTTAACATTCAGTTCATTTGTGACACTATTATTGTAAAGCATTCTCAATTTTTTAATATTCAAACCGGCATCCAAATACACCCTCTTGCTTTTTGCTCTATTATAATGGCTTTCACTACAAGGAAGGTTTCGGAGAAAATTGCGTAAATGTTCTTTTTTCTCTTGAGATTTAGCTGAACGCCTGTCACCTCCTCTTTCTTCCTTTGGAACTTTGCCATCCATCACACATTTGATAATAGTTGATAACCTCTGCCTTTTGATAGAAAATACTGCCATGAAAAATGATTTGCATACCCTTTTCATTACTTTCTTTTTCCCATATAGGAAGAATGAAGTACTTAACTTTCGAAGTTTCGTTTTACCAGAAGGACGTGGTGTACCTTTGCCTCTACGCTGGGGTTCAAATGCACTAATAAGACGACACAAATACACGTCTTGGTGAACTTTTCCGGATGTTGTATAAAAAGATTTTCGGTTTCGAACGACATCCCGTTGCGATATTTGTTTACATTTAAAATTGCTCCTTGTTCCATGATTACACGTACATTGAATTCTTAAGCCCAGCGGGTCATTGTCTACGTATCTAAAACAAAAGTATGCACATATTGTAATCTTGTAACAGATTGAACATTCTACATACCTACTACAACAACATAATTGAACGAACTTACTTATTGTTTCTTTCGGATAAAGCTTTCCTTTCTCGACGTTTCTTTTTCTTCGCTCCACTATTGAGTGCACCAACAGTATTTGACTGCTCAGACATGCTTGTAAATCACTTGAAAAAACTTTAAAGTACTCAATTTAGTTATAATTATTACTCGAAGTTTACAATTTTTCACACGAATTAACGACCAACTGCGACCGATCTAATATTTTGACATTGACTTGAATCAAGTCATTTGACATATGTCAAACACACAGCCCAACCATAGACAAAATAATAAACTATTTTACGGCTTCGGCACTCTAGGATTTAAGCTAATAAAGCGTTCAAAAGTCTGTATGACAGGAAACATAGGAAATAACCTATTTTGTGCCAACTTTCAATATGCGTACCAGAAATGTATGAAATGTATCATGTTTTGTTCCGATTTCGTTTATTAATATTATTAAACATGGAAATATCATGATTTGCATCAAACTTTCAACTTTAGAGACGATTTACTGCAGGAATAAGCATGATTGGAACCACACCAGCTTAACGGGCGACGTAATTTATGGTATTCTGTCGAATGTCATTGCTAACTTTTTTTTTACAAAAAGTGGAATTATCATGTTTTGTTCCGTCACTCCTCATTTATTCAGTCAGTTTCTTTACAGGTGCTTCATCAGTGTCATGAACATTGCATTAATGTAGCTGCCATGGTGTGTGACATGAATGCAGTGAACAGAAGGGCTCTAAACATTTTATTAGCCACTGCTAACTGTCCACAATTTGAATTAAATAATAAAAAAAAATATTACAATTTTCGACACACATTCAACACACTTAATAAAGTGTTTCAGAAGTTTATTTCTGAAGTATGATATAGAATGCCCAATAAATATAACATTTACTACTGGAAACCAGGGAAAAGGTAAATGTTACTTTTTATATATAAGTATCAGTTCTTTATGTAATAAGAAAGCTATCTGATGTGGCAATATACTGATCATGATGTATATATTTATACTTATTGTTTCAGGTGTAACCAAATAAAATTGAATCCGTCGTTATGGCATGTTGTGCATTGCATAACTCTCTCTCTCCAGTCGTTTCTTCATTACTGAAGATCGTGGTCCTGGTGGTGTCCTTGCAACCTCGTGCGGATTAATTGTTTCCACCGGCTTCTATCGGAGGCTAGTCTCGCTATTGTGTGAAATTTGCACTTAGTAGATTCCCTCAGCTGGTCTGTCCATCTGGTTGGTGAGCGGCCTCTCGATCTTTTGCCGTCTGTATTGCCTGTCACAATAAGCTTTTCCAGGTTATCGCTCCCCCGCCGCATGATGTGTCTGAAATAGGAGAGCAGGCGTTGGTAACATATGAAGGAAAGTCGCGTTTCTATTCCTAGCTGTGTCAGGATGGACGCGTTTGTGCGCTTAGCTGTCCATGGAATCCTCAGCATGCGTCTCCAGCACCACATCTCGAACGCGTCTATCCTTTGTCTTTCCCTCGCCTTGATGGTCCATGTTTCTACTCCATACATAAATATAGGGAATATTAAGGCACGGACCAGACGGCTCTTGGTGTTGTTACTTATACCACGATTCCTCCATATTCCAGTTAAGCTCGTCATGGCTGTTTTCGCCATCGCAATGCGTCTCCTGATTTCTGGGACACAACTCCCATCGTTGCGAATTTGGGAGCCTAGATAAATATACTTCTCAACAATTTCTATGGATGGAATACTGCAAGTTTCTGGGAGTTTTCCAGCGCGGTCTACTATCATCAACTTGGTCTTGCTCCTGTTGATACTCAAGCCCAGCTCTAGACTCTCCGCTTCCAGTCTACGTAGAAGTTCTTTCATATCGTCCAGTGATGTACTAACGATGACAGTATCATCCGCATACCTAAGGTTGCATATCCGCTTTCCACCAAGCGGAAACCCTCCCTTCCAGTTCTCCAATGCTTTGCGGATTATGTATTCACCATATATGTTAAAAAGCAACGGAGAAAGGATGCAACCCTGGCGTACTCCTTTGCCTATGGAAAACACATTCGAACAGTCGGTGTCGATTCTAACAAAGGATCGGTTATTGCAGTAAAGGTTGCGGATTGCATAACTATTTAATTAAAAAAATGCCTAATTCTTATACTAATCCGGATTGTTTTGATCGAGAACAAATTGATACTGGAACCATAATCTCAGGATGTACAACAGACATTTCGACTATGGAACCTATAGAGAGAAGAAATACGGGAAACATAAGTCGGGCACCCAAAATAATTAGAGAAGAATTTATGAACTATTTTAACAATGAAGGTCAGGTTCCTTGGCAAAATAATTTTATTTGATTAAATAAAGTTATAGTTCGTTCACAATAAATTGCTCAAAAATGGACTTAGCAGGTTAACAAATTAGGCCGACGATATATAAAGTAGGTAAATCCACTTGTAAACTTCCTCGTATATAAACTTGTCTACATAACATTCTAGAATTATCGGGTTTGTTTGATATACCTACCTATAATCATCGATCTCTAATAAATATCGATGCCTACAACCTTTAATGAAATAACTTTTGTATGAAAATTACTCGGATCAGTACAGATTAATCAGATTCGGATGACATTTTGTTCTTATCGATGGTTTGTTCTTCACCATCCTTTAATATCCTATAATATATAATTACAATTATTATTTTAAAAAAGACACGATGTGGCTTCCCGCGCTTTTTCACCCACTTCAACGGAATGACAATTGACATTGACGGATGTTAACAAAATGACCGTCGCAACGTTCCGTTACACTCTTTTTTTTGCAATTCGTTATACACAGCTTTTAGTGAAATTTATTTTTATTGTAATTAATTCAAAATGCATTTACGCTATCCAAAAACAGTGTATAAGGTTCAAATTTAACCCAGACAAGGCTCCTAAGCTAAAAACATAAGTAAAATCGAGTACCGGATATCTATACCCAGCCCAAACACTGAACAACGGCATGAGACAAATAAACTTGAGTAACCTCACTGTTGCGAATTAAGATCAAGAAACATTTATACTCTAAGGAGATTTTTTTTTTTTTCTCTTTTATGGCTTTACTTAGATTAGCCAATGTCAAGTTTATAATTATTAGATTCTTTTTATGGCTTTGCACATATTAGCCAATGTCAAGTTTATAGCAATGTAGAAGTTAGGGAGAAATGGCGGGAAACTTCGCACTCTGCGGACGCGGCTCCCTCAAACTTTTCCCAAATCAATACCTGTTAACCATTCAGAAAACAAGCCACTACACAAACGACGCCAACACTGTCCACGACACAACCAACACCAGTCCTTTCCAAAACCAGCCAACAAACATTAATTCAAGAAAAGCATGAAAAAACCGCGCCCGCCATATACGAAGTCTCCCGCCTTTCTCCTCTAAGGAGATTAAGATTGTACGTACGTAAAAAAACCACAGACCCAAACGTATACCACGTAATGAGTTTTTCCGAATCGATTATAATTGGTTTTAACGAGATGTTTTGAAAAATAAAACGTTTCATTTTGTAAGTGTACTATGAAGATGACAGCTCTTTATCGATTATGATTCGATTACCACCAACCGATTTGATTATAACATCACTAGACATGTCTAGGGGTCCATATCTTGGGGGTCAGTCTCTTCCAATTGTGCAATAAAAAATAAACTATTATTCCTTAAAGTTTACTTAATCACATTTATACATGAGTGAGAAATAAGCGGTTGGATGGGTGTGTGAGTGAGTGGGTGAGTAATACGAACACATTTTATAGGTGTGTATATATATATACATATACACACATATATATACACACCTATATATATACACACCTATAAAATGTGTTCGTATTACTCACCCACTCACTCACACACCCATCCAACCGCTAATTCTTTTGGCTATTCTTGAATCGATAAATGTTTCTCCATCAGCGGTTAGCTGGTTTCGGTCGTATTTATGCGATCGTAAGCAGTGTATTCGTGTAAAAGACAAGCTGTCTTCGTACTGCTGTCTCAGTGCTGGTGTTCCTCAGGGTGGTGTATTGTCGCCTCTTCTTTTTTCAATTTTTATAAATACAGTTACTGATCTTCTGTCCTTACCATTTCATCTATATGCTGACGATTTCCAGCTGTACGTTTCAACTCCGATTGTTGATATTTCTAAAGCTATTAAACAGCTTAATGAAAATCTTAATGCAGTTTGTAATTGGGGAAAGTCTTATGGCTTATTAGTCAATCCTAACAAATCGCAAGTAATTATAATAGGTAATTCCAGGCAAATTTCCAGGATTGATTTCTCGTCTTTACCACCAGTAACATTCGATGGCTCGATACTTTCCTACAGTAAGACTGTTAAAAATCTTGGAATTGTCATGGACAATCACTTTTCCTGGCAGCAGCAGGTATCTTTTGTGAGCAAAAAGATTTTCAGTGCCTTTGGATCTTTAAGAAGGTGGAAAAACATCTTGCCTATTAGGACTAAGACTTTACTGGCTAATACCCTACTTCTTCCCATATTGGATTATGCTGATGCCGTTTATTTAGACCTGTCTGTAGACCTCTTAAACAAATTGGAGCGCTTACAAAATTTATGCATTAGATTCATATTTGGCCTTAGAAAATATGATCATATTTCGGAATATCGTAAGAAACTTAATTGGCTACCCATAAGGCATCGGCGTAATCTTCATATCCTTTCTTTACTCTACTGTATCCTTTTTCATCCTTGGTCTCCCCCCTACCTTAAGGAACGTTTTAGCTTTCTTGGTCCGTGTTCATCTCTCACCTCCCAGCGCTCCTCGAGGGAATATAAGCTTCGGATGTGCAAATCGAACTTCCCAAGCTATTTGGCTTCCTTTACTTTAAGAGCAGCAACGCTCTGGAACGCTCTTCCAGATCATGTTCGGCGCTCGCAATCATTGGCTACATTTAAAGCCCGTGTGAGACAACATTTTCTAACTCTGTAAATATTCTGTAAATATTTATTAACGTAATTATTTGTATATTTATTGCATGTATATATTATACTTTAGATATGTATTATTTTGTATTGTTATTATTATATATATGTAGTAGCATGTAGTTATTAGTGTGTATGTATATATAGCTTTTTCTAGCTTTTCTTGTTTTTTTTTTTTTTGTTTTTTGCAACTTCCGTGTAATTTTTAATACATCAGCTTCAACGAAATGGTTACCTGGGAGAGATCACTATTAGTGATAAGGTCGCCAGTTGCTAACTGTTTTTGTCTTTATCTATGTTATGTCCTATATATTGCAATAAAGTTATATAAATAAATAAATAAATAAATATAATATATAAAGAGATTTAGTGTATGAAGGGAATCAATTTTTCAGTAGCTCTATAATTTAGGTTACTCAGCATGTCTCTAAGCTTAACCTTGAGAGTATGCCTTTTGGAAAGCTTAAATTTTTTATTTAATATCTTATATAGAAATGGTCCCATATAGAAGAACTGCTTCTGTCTAAACGCACTTGTTGTTCGCGGAAATGGAGTCATATTTTAGTATTGCAATAATTTAAAGTACTTTTAAAATATTAGAAAAACTCGGGATAGAAAGCACTTTATTTTTAGTCTCAAACTGAATGTAAAAATGTTACTTAAATAATGAAATATTTTATTGTCTGACACAATCATATATTTCAAAGGGCCCGTGAATGGTCATTCTCCTTTAATTTCAGAATTCAACTGTACCTATATACTACCTACCGGAAAGCTCTTGATATATATGTGGAATAATTTAGTATGTAAGTATTTTTATTTATGAAAAACCTAATGTGGTAATATTTGTAGTTAACTATTTCCCTACCTATTTTCAGATATAAATTTATAATTGAAGATAAGAGAACAGGAGGAAATATAATAATGAAAAAGAAAGAAGCTTGGAAGGCAGTAACTGCCACTTTTAATAGTAACAGTACAACTGGACCTAGGCAAACTGATCAACTAAAAGCCCTATATGATAATATGAAACAGAAATCGCGCAAGCATGTTGGTGAAAATAATGTTAGTATAATATATAAAAACCACAACTAGCGATTTACATTATTGTAGCAGCATCAGGCATATATGTACTTAATATATATTTTTATTTTTGTAGAAATTAGAATACATAAATAGCCAGATGGATGATGTGTTAACCGAAAATGCTTTATCAAAAGCCTTACAACATAATAAAGAAGACATGGTAATTTTTTGATTATAATGATATAGATATAAATAGGTATAGAAGCTTATTGCATACAACCTCTATAAGTACCTGTTTTTAATGAAATGTTAACTATACTTTTATTACTAGGTTCAGTTCAGTTAAGACAAGTGGTGGTGCGTGGAAACCTAAGTTCACAGCCAGTGATGCCAAAGTATTGGCTATCATATCAAACCCGGTAGAACCTCTCTCCAACCCCTATGGTAGTGGGGCAGCATATTTGAAAGGTATACATTATATTAAGTCGAAATAGTTGTCTGTTGTCAATAATATAATAAATTTTTATTTACTTTCAGAGACAGTCACTGAGCACAGCGATGTTAAATTGGTAGAAACTACACACTTAACACAAACAGTGCCATTAGGTATGTTCATAATTTATCTGTCATTCATTGATGATCATTATTATTCAAAATAATTTCTAATCATAACATATTATACTTCTTTCAGATCAAAATCATAGTAGATATACACCAAAAACAATAAATACCCCAAACCAACGGTTATTCAAAGAAGGTAATGATCTCATGACTTTATTAAATATGTAATTTTATGTAAAACTCAAAATATTTAAATATTTCAGCTCCTTCAACTACGCCGTCAAGGAAAATTACCCCAGCTCGGAAAAAAATTATAAAAACTAGAGATGGTAATATATTTAAGTCCTATATTTTTAATCTACTTTTATATCTTTAAATACCATCAGTTTGAACAAATTTAATATAATCCTGTCCAAGGATATTATTTATTATGACAGACTAAACAGTGCCTAATAATAATTTTAATCAATAGGATATGTTCCACTATAAAACAGTGTTCTGTGCTTTTAACAAAATTTTTAATCTTTTTCAGCAATATCCCAATATAAATCTAGCGAAGCATATAAAAGGATATATTTTAAAAATAAATGTCAAAATGCATATTTAGAGAAGAAAAGATTGATGATGCAAATTTTGCAAGATAAACAAATTCACAAACTGAAAATGCAAATTTTAAAAAGAAAATTAGAGTTAAAAAATAAAGAATTAATAAATTAATTATTGTGTAAATATACTTTGTTTTATTCAGCTTGCCTTAAACTGAAATTAAAATTGTCTGAGATGAGATGAATCTGATGAATTTTCTGTTTAGACAATGTGAATTTTCACTTATTATTTCTTATATTTTATTTTTAGATATTTTCATATAAAGTAAGTTAAAATTTAACACAGAATGGGCTGTTCAACTTATATAATGTTAATTTATTTTATTAAAACAATACTGCTGTGACGGGCTGTGAGTACTAGTGTGTCCAGCAGTGCTCATTGTGTTATTTAATTTAATTAAGCAGTGATATCCCATTGAAAAAGATCTATCTATCACAGAATGCAGGTTCTCTCCGCTCATACATCATAGATTACTTCATATTATGTCATAGATTTTTATACTTGTCTTTCTAAGATTACCATTGATAAACAAGATATGAGTGTTAATATATATATATATATTTATATATATATATTTGCTATTTAAAATCTCACATTCCCATAAAGTTAAATTAAAATGATAAAGGTATGTTTGTATATAAATAAAAGAGAAAATAACTTATGAAAATATTGTATTTACAAGAGCACTTCAAACAGATGTTTCACTACTATTTAAATTAGGCAAAATAATGTCATCTGAGCTAGAAATAAATTCCATATCATTGGGTGGTGCAGTTTCATCAAGTTCAATGCAAATATTATGCAATACAGCACATGCAACTATTACTTGCAAGACTGCAGAAGTTTTATTTAGAGTTATTCCTTTTGCCAAACAAGGGCAACGCCGTTTCCAAACTCCAAAACATCTTTCTACAGTATTTCTTGTTGCTATATGGCTTTTGTTGTAAGCTTCTTGAGCATTCGTTTGGGGTTGCAAAAATGGAGTGAGTAAAAAATTTTTACTATAGTATCCACTATCCCCCAAAAAATAGTAAGGATGGTATTTTCCCATTTCAAAATCTGCACATAAGTGAGAATTATTAAATATAGTACTGTCATGAACAGACCCAGGCCAACGAGCAATAATATCTCTTATTTTCAGAGATGAGTCACATACAACTTGGACATTAATAGAAAAGAATCCTTTCCTGCACCTATACAGTTCAGAAAATTCACCACCTCTACTAATTATTTTAATATGAGTACAATCCAAAGTTCCTGCAACACGTGGAAATCCGTCAATAGCATAAAAATCTTCTGCTACTTGTCTTATTTCATGCCTATCTATCATTTTAATATAAGTAGAGCTTAATTTTGCCAATTCTCTACTAATTCTCTGAACAATACGACAAACTGTTGATTTGTGTATATTTATCAAATCACCAAGTACTTGCTGGAAAGATCCTGTAGCAAAGAATCTTAAACATATCAAAAGCTGTGTTAAACCATGAATCGCTTTATTTCTTTGGGTTATTGGCTCTACCCTTATTTTATTAGGGTAAAGTATAGATATCCGGTACTCGCGTAGGGGGATGATAGGGGTAGGGGGAGGGGGGAAGGTAGGGTAAGCCCCCCTCCACTTTTCCCCTTTGGCGGAAAATTATAGTTTTTGAGTAATGATTTTTTTTATAAATCATAACCTTACTATTTTTACCTGGGAATATTGACCTGTTTAATACTTATCCAGTGTTAAATATACCTTTTTGGTGGTTTTTTATGTTCTAACCTAACCTTACCTAGCTTCTTGATATAGATTTTGACCTATATATTAAATATCCTATATTAAATATACCTTTTTCGTGCCAGATTATAGTGGACGCCTCGCTACGCTACGCTTCGCTCGGCTCTCAATGGTTTTTTATGTTCTAACTTAACCTAACCTAGCTTCTTAAAATAGATTGTGACCTAAATATTAACTATCCTATATTAAATATACCTTTTTCTTGCCAAATTATAGGAGACGCCTCGCTCCGCTACGCTTCGCTCGGCTCTCAATGGTTTTTCATGTTCTAACCTAACCTAACCTAGCTTCTTAAAACAGAATTTGACCATTGTATGTAATATTCTGTTAAATATAACTTTTTCCTGTCAGATTATGACCTATATATTAAATATCCTATGTCAAATATACCTTTTTCTTGCCAAATTATAGGGGACGCCTCGCTTCGCTCGGCTCTCAATGGTTTTTCATGTTCTAACCTAACCTAGCTTCTTAAAACAGAATTTGACCATTGTATGTAATATTCTGTTAAATATAACTTTTTCCTGTCAGATTATGACCTATATATTAAATATCCTATGTTAAATATACCTTTTACATGTCAAATTATAGGGGACGCCTCGCTCTGCTCGGCTCTCAATGGGTTTTTATGTTCCAACCTAACCTAACCTAGCTTCTTAAAATAGATTTTGACCTATGTATTAAAAATCCTGCCTCGCTCCGCTCAGCTCCAATGGTTTATCAGCTTAATGGTTGTGTTAATTATCCTATGTTAAATATACCTTTTTGCTATGATAGTGGTAAATGAAAAAATGGAAGTTTTATTTTAATTAATTAATCATTTAAACATGTTTTATAGCTTGCATTATTCAAGGAACGGATCCTTTTTATATTTTTGAACATTTCGCCTCCACAAGTATTCAACTACTACATCTGGAAGCTTAAGCCAAGGTACTACGTAAAAGCGATACAAAAAAGTCCAAAAACAGAGCAGAAGTCGTCGAAAAAACAGTGAAACACACCACGGTGCTATCACTTCTAACAACCAGATTGGAAACACGTTTGTTGTATAGTTTAGGAATTAATCAGTAGATGGCGTTGATATATTTTGTAATAGCCACACTTTTTTTTTTATATTGGCATCCCTATTTTTTCGTCGTTACGCGTTCCATTTCATGCATAAAATTCATAAAAAAAAATCAAAATGTCGTGTAATATGAAACAAATTTAACCTCAAGGCAAATTTGAGGTAATTTATTTGTCTATTCGTATTGTAATATTCATTTTTGCGGACTTAATTTTGTAAAATAAAGAGGTCAGCAAGAAATAAGGGTCACATTATATTGTTATCAATCACGAAATTATTTTTAGAAATGTCATTGTCATTCGTGTTATTTAATTTTACTCTTGCTATTTTCTTCATTGAGTAAACTTGTATGCTAACATTTCTATTTTACTGCTAAATTCAATGCTACTTTGCATTAACTGGACACCGACAGACCCGCTTTTCATTGTTGACCCACGCTATACTCACTGGATTTTGATTTGCCTCTTAATTTGGTTACTGCCGACGATGCCGCATAATTTGACTATAAAGTGCTGCGTACCTAACTGCGGCAAAACACGTAAGTATAATTTTATTTAGTACTATTAGTAACACCTACATTTCATATTTCAATACGTATACAATTCAATTAATAAACCTTATTATATTTTTCTTTGAAAGTCTGCTGTTTTTAAAATAATATAGTTTATTCGAAAGTGATATGTTTCTTTTATAGGATTGGATGGAACAATTTTACACATTTTTCCCAATCCTGAAAAAGACCCTAACCGGTTTCGAACTTGGTTCTATGCAATTGGTGGAGATATATTGGCACTAGAAAACAAAACCATTTTTAAGTATCGGATAGTATGTCATCATCATTTTGAAACTCGGTTCTACACTACAAGCAATAGGCTATGTGCTAATGCTGTGCCAACACTCAATTTACCAGGTTAGTAAAGTTTAGATATGAGTTATAGTTGTTGAAATAAGAGATGTTTCCCACGTAAGTAAGAGTACAATCACATGGAATCTTAACTAAAGAAGCCACTGCAAACTAAATTAATATATTAATTAATCATTTAATGTAATTTTAAACTTAAAGATAAAATGTTAGTGCACTCAACAAATTTCAACAGGCTCACAACTGCTTTGACTCCTGAAGTTATGAGATACTACATTAATACTTGAAAAAATATATATATATAATTTAATTTTTACAGGATTCTGTGTAACACGTAGGACACCTCTGCAAGAAGTTACTAATATAAATATTGAAATAAGTCAGGCAGAAAATGCTGAAGAAATCAATTTGTGCAATCCATCTTCTAGCAGTAAGTATGACACAAATTGAGCTTTTTTACAGCTATAATATTGCTGAAGGAGATATAGCTGAAATAACTCATTTATCATGTTACTGTAACCTACATAATATATAGATTCTAGGCTAGGCTAGACTTCTGTTGATATTAATGATAATAATGTACTGTATAAATGTACATGTACAAATGAAGAATTGGCAGTCTGTTTGGTATCTGTTAACAACTATCCAAAAGCCTATCAAAAATATTACTCCAAAAGATTCTTATCTATTACTTACTATAATACCTGCACTTATCATTGTGCAGCATTTATTTATCACTTGGTTTTTCTCAAAACACTTTATGATCTAGAGCACAATTTCATATCTGCTACAACAATTATTATAACAACATTATGAATAGTTTTTATAGACTGACTATTTTCTGTTTCTTTCAGAGATTATTACAGAAAAAGAACCTGGCAATGTAAAAATCAAACAACCAGTCTTGAAAGGTATGTGAATGTTATGTATTTGATAGTCTAAACACATATAAACCTGCCAAGCATGATTTGGGCTCTTTTATGGTTCCGTTGATGGAAATGCATTAATACATATTCATTTTATTTGCAGGTTTTGTTAAATATGATTTTTCGGAGCCTAATGAAATAACTTTTCTTAAGCAAAAAATTAAGAAGATTGAAAGAAGTAAGGATAACTATTTGAAAAAATGGAAAAAAGCTTTAAAAATAACGGAGAATCCATCTTTTTTAAAAGCTACAAGAAACTTCACTTCTACTGCAATGATTTTATTTATGATGCAGTTAAACCTAGCTAAAAAAAACAAATTTGGACAGAGATACTCGAAAGAGGAAAAAATATTTTCTCTAGCATTTTATAAAATGGGTCCTAGAGCATACAGATGGCTAAGGAACATTATCCTTTTACCTGCCCCAGTAACATTAAGTCGCATGATTTCAAGTGCAAATTTAAAACCAGGTGTGAATGAAAGCATATTTTCCCATTTGAAAAAACGTGTTTCCAAAATGTCAGAAACGGACAGATTGTGTGTCATATTATTTGATGAGATGGCTCTTTACCCTCATTTTGATTACAATAAAAAAAAAGATTTGATAAGAGGTTTTGTGGATAATGGAAAAAACGCAGAAAACCAAATTGCTGATCATGTATTGGTATTTATGTTAAGAGGTGTAGTAAAAAATTATAAACAACCACTAGCATATACATTTTGCCGTGGCAGCACTTCGAAAATAGAATTAAAAAATCAATTAAGAGCAGTGATAAGTGAAGTTCAATTAGCAGGTTTTAAAATGATAGCAAGTATTTGTGACCAAAGAACCTCAAATGTCAGTGCAATAAAAGAGCTAGTACATGAAACTAAAACTACATATTTAAAAGACAATAAAGAACACATGAAACACAATTTTTTTGTAGTAAATGACCAAGAAATTATTCCAATCTTTGACATACCACATATGCTCAAGGGAATCAGAAACAATATGTTAAAAAAAAATATTATTTGTAAACTCCATGGTATTGAAGTCATAGGAAAATGGGATCACATAGTGACACTATATGAAGAAAATCCTGCATATAAAGGCTTAAAATTTTTACCTAAATTGACTGAGCATCATGTAATACCAGAAAAAATAAAAAAAATGAAGGTACTATGTGCAACTCAGGTATTCAGTGCTTCTGTTGCCATGTGCATGGGATATTTTGCAGGTAAGGAACTTTTAATCTCTTTGAAACTATTTTATATCTAGAAAAGAACATTACACTATATTACACTAGTAGTATGTTTTAAAACACAGTTCATACAAGCCAAGGATGCAAAGCCAGATTTTTGACCCTAATGTTAGAATAGAGAATAATTTTGTCTCTTGAGTATTTAAGACTATAGAACATTACATTATCAATACTAATAAGTAATACTGCTAATATTTTTATAAATATCAAATATTTTTCAGATAAAAAAATCATTCCTGAGGAAAGCAGAGGCACAGCTGACATAATCAAGTTCTTTGATGAATTGTTCGACTCTATAAATGGCAGTTATGGGAATTCTAAGAGAAAGCCATCAAAGGAGTTGCTTGGGCCAGTGACACCAACATCATGTCATGAAAAAATTTGGATAGAAGCAAAAAAAACATTAAAAACCATGAAATTCATAGACAGGGAGGGAAAAAAAAGGAGTGTACCATCTATTAATAATTGGATTTGGACAATCGAAAATGTTGAATATATTCGTAAAAAATTGCATAAGGATTGCAATTTGAGGGCTTTTTGGATGAGGCATTTTAACCAGGATCCTTTGGAGAATTTCTTTGGTTCAGTTCGAAGCCATGGCATTAGAAATATTAACCCCACGTGTGCAAACTTTGAAATTGCTTTTGCGGCAGTGTTAGTAAATAACATAAGTAGCCACTCTAAAGGATCAAATTGCGAAGCGGATTCTGCAAAGAATATGCTTTTAAATTCTTTAAAAGAAATATTTTTTAGGAAGAAGGTTTCCTCAAATTGTGGTCCAAATGAGATTGATTACAATGACCTTGTAAATGACCACATCTTGATGGGATTAGAGTATAAAAAGGCCAATTTAAAAATATTTGAAATATTAATGTGCGGGACAGCGAACGGCGCACCTCGGCGCATTGATTAATAAAATAGAATCGTAGCACGTAAGTTGCGGGACCGACTGCAGGTCGCGCACTTGCGGTGCAAAATAGTATAGTTTGTTCCTTTGTATATAATAGTATAGTTTTTTAATAGGCTTTTTATAGCAAATAGGTTTTATAGTGACATTTTTATAGGCTTTATAGCAACTTATAGGTATAGTTTCATTGATTAATAGTTTTGTGTGTGATTGTTTTACAGATTTATAGATAAGGGTTTTACTAATAGTTTGAATAATATTGTATTATTAGATAGAGACAGCATATAGATTGTGCGAGAGAGACCCATGCGCGGCTCTCTCTATGGACTAGCCCCGAGCCATGAAGACAGCCTTTGCAAGCCACGCCCACCGATTTTGTATCTCGGCCTCTGATTGGTCGAGTCGGTGGGCAATAGAGACGGCATCGGAATAAATAGCGGCGTCTCGTTGTTCGGGGCAACCAGTTCTCAACCAGTTCTCGAAACCAACTCGGCACAGTAATGAAGAGTGCGAAACCTGGAGAAAATAGCGGATAGAAGCTAAGCAACAAGTAGCGGTACCCCAAATATAGAAAACTTGAAGAGTCATTACCCTGGTGTTTTATTCTCCGACAATATTGCGCTAATCCATCATCAAACCCAGCAATAGTTTCGGTGTACGCACACAACGCGTACATTGAGTGGTCCTTCGAGCCGGATCGGTGGATTAGCGCATATAGTGAACAGTAGCTGTCGAAGAAAGAAAACAGGAAGAATGCCTCTGACAAGACAGAACCGCAAGGCAACAGAAGAAGAGGGTACCGCTACAGAAACCGCGTCGTCGGGAACTGGTTCCCCCAGTACCGACAGTACCGGGACTACTACAGGCACTGGCGCCACCAGTGCAACCGCAACTTCGCAACAGACCGCCGCGACGTCCGTCACGGCGGCGACTGAAAAGTCGACAGCGTCCTCAAGCGCGCCGACGCTGCGCGTTGATGACAAACAGAGGGGTCCGTTGAAGAGGGCACCCACCAATAGCAAAAAAATAGAGGCTTCCACGGAAATGGAACAGGAAGCTACAGAACAGGTACCCCGTCCCCCGACCAAGAGGGTAGGAGGGGGCGCGTCGGTACACAGCCGAACGAAGGCCTACAAGCTGGCGAAAGCGAAGGAGGAGCTACTACGCCTACAGGTGGAACTAGCTGCTGCTCGGATAGCAGTGCTGGAAACAGAAACAGATGAAGAAATAGAAGACGACGGTGTCTCCATCCACTCCAAGTCCGAGGTCGACGAACGAGTGGACAACTGGTTGGAAGCGCAACCAGCACGCCCCGTACTGGCGATCACCGACACCCCACATAGCCGTATAATAGAGCCGGCGGTCAACGGTACGAAGCAACAGAGGCCTATAGAAATAGGTATAGACGAGCACCCGAGTCAACTCCAGCCACCGGTGGGAGGGCAGGATAGCATCACGCAGCTGGCGGAGGCTATCACCCTCGCCGTCAAAACAGCGCAGCAGCCTCGATCGGTAGAGCTACCTTTCTTCAGCGGATCGCATCAGGAGTGGCTACCGTTCCGCGCCGCATACTTCGAGACAGAGAAAGCATTCTCACCGATAGAAAACACCAACCGCCTGCGAAGGAACCTGAAGGGAAGAGCACGAGAAGCCGTGGAGGGACTCCTCATCACCAGCGCCGATCCTATAGATATTATGAAGACCCTGGAGTCAAGATTCGGACGACCAGAGGCCATAGCAATGATGGAGATGGACACGCTGAGAGGACTACCGCGACTTACAGACGCACCACGGGACATCTGCATCTTTTCCTCGAAGGTCACCAACGTCGTAGCAGCATTGAAGACTCTCAGCTGTGCGAACTACATGTTTAACCCTGAGGTCTCCAAAACAGTGGTAGAGAAGCTGACGCCTACTCTACGGTATAGATACTACGACTTCGCAGCAACACAGCCGAGGGAGGATGCAGACCTGCTGAAGATAGAGAAGTTCCTCAGGAGGGAAGCGGAGCTATGCGGACCATATGCGCTACCTGAACAAGTGGGGGCGCAACCACCAGCCACACAACAGAAGAGGCCACAGAAAGTATATAGTACAATAGAGAAGTCGCACACACCACGGTGTCCTGTGTGCCCTGAAGAGGAGCACACCCTTATAGAGTGCGAAGAATTCAAGAGCCAAGGTCCCAATGAAAGATGGGACATAGCGAAACAGAAGCGCCTCTGCTTCCGGTGTCTTCGGTACAGAAACAAAACCCACAACTGCAAAGTTAAGGCGTGTGGCGTCGACGGGTGCAAGTATTTTCACCACAAGATGCTACACTACACCAAGGCAGCGGGCAAGAAGGAAGACAAAGGAAGTGCAGAGGTGATTAATTCAGCGTGGACAGGGAAGACGCAGTCTTACCTGAAAATTATTCCGGTACAGGTGGAAGGTCCGAAAGGAAAAGTGAATACCTTCGCCTTAATGGATGACGGGTCAACAGTGACCTTAATAGATAATAGTGTAGCCGAGCACATCGGAGCAAAAGGACCCGTCGATCCGCTAAAAATAGAAACTATAAACGACATGAAGACGTCGGAAACAGCTTCGCGGAGAGTCACCATACAGTTGAGGGGACCTAATAGACGAGTGGAACAGATTCAAGCGCGCACAGTGAAAAACCTACAAGTCTCGTCGCAACGGGTTTCGAGGGAAACAGTAGACGGATGCAAGCACCTGGCGGGCATTCGCAGGTACCTCACACACGCAGACGCCAAGCCGCAAGTACTCATAGGCCAAGATAATTGGCACCTCTTACTCACAACGAAGGTGAAGAAGGGGGAAAGGTCGCAGCCAGTCGCCTCGCTCACGCCGCTAGGATGGGTGTTGCACGGAAGCCAGACGCGCGCCGGTAGACGCAGCATCGACTTCGTGACACACATCACTGAAAAGGAGGACGACCTGGAAGACCTGGTGAAGCAGTACTTCGCGATGGACGCGCTCTGCATACAGCCCAAGAAACCGAACACAGATCCCGAGGAACGAGCACTACGTATGTTGGAGAAAACCACCAAACAGATAGAAAACGGAAGATACGAAACAGGTCTTCTATGGCGCCAAGAAGATGTTACCTTCCCCGACAACTATAGCAATTCGTTGAAACGACTCGTCAACGTCGAGAAGAAGATCGACCGCGACCCGAAGCTGAAACAGAAATATATAGAACAAATGGAAGCTCTCGTATCGAAGGGTTACGCTGAACCCGCACCCAAACAGAAGACAGCTGGCAAGACCTGGTACCTGCCGCATTTTGCCGTGATCAACCCGATGAAGCCGGACAAGCTCAGGGTTGTGCATGATGCCGCTGCGAAGACGAGAGGGGTAGCTCTGAACGACATGCTGCTGAAGGGTCCTGACCTGCTGCAGTCGCTACCTGGCGTCGTGATGCGGTTCCGGCAACACCAAATAGCAGTCACAGCCGACATTAAAGAAATGTTTATGCAGGTCAAGCTACGCACAGAAGACAGGGACGCGCTTCGTTACCTGTGGCGCGGGGAACGGCGAGATGACCAACCGCCCGAAGAATATAGAATGACGTCACTCATCTTCGGCGCGTCGAGCTCTCTATCAATAGCGATATATGTGAAAAACTTGAACGCTAAACAGCATGAAAAAACTCATCCCGAAGCGGCGGCCGCAATAGTACAGAAACACTACGTCGACGACTACTTAGATAGCTTTAAAAGTCTAGACGAAGCAGTGAGAATAGCGAAGAGCGTGCGGGAAGTGCACTCAAAGGCCCACTTCGAGTTGAAACAGTGGAAGTCGAACTCACCTGGTCTGCTGGAGGCGCTAGGGGAGGACACACAAACAGAAAACCTAGAACTCTATAGAACGGAGGAAAAAACAGAAAGAGTTTTAGGTGTTATTTGGAAAATGAACACAGACGAACTTACGTTCAACCTCGACTTAACACGCATCGGACCTACTATCGCAAACATAGAAATACCTACGAAGAGAGAAGCCCTGAGAATAGTTATGTCGCTTTTCGACCCACTCGGTTTCGCATCGCCGGTGACTAGTAAGGCGAAACAGCTGCTGCAAGAGGTATGGCGACGAGGTACAGCATGGGATGACAAGATAGACGACGACCTGGCCGAACAGTGGCAGGATTGGATGGCCCATCTGAAGAACCTCAGCAATGTAGCGATTCCTAGGCGATACCTACATTATAGTGACGCCACTACTTTGCAGCTGCATGTATTCACCGACGCAAGCGAAGCAGCCTACTCGGCGGTCCTCTTCTGGAGAGCGGTAGCGCCTGATGGAGAGGTGAGCCTATCCCTCATCATGGCAAAGGCGAAGGTGGCTCCGTTGAAGTTAACTTCGATTCCGAGGTTGGAGCTACAGGCAGCGGTCATGGGAACCAGACTCGCTGAAACAGTCATAGCGGAGCACGAACGAAAACCGGACTGCAAGGTTTTCTGGACAGATAGCAAGACAGTACTCACGTGGATACGTACTGGGCCGCGCTCATACAAGCCGTACGTAGCGCATCGCTTGGCCGCAATAGAGGAGTCGTCGAACGTAAACGAGTGGCGTTGGATACCTACTAAGTTTAACGTCGCGGACGACGCAACACGGGACGTCCCAGCGGGATTCAACAGGGACCACCGCTGGTACCGGGGACCCGACTTCCTGCACGAGGCGGAAGAACACTGGCCAAGCGAGCCTACCACCGATAGAACGGCGCCTTCTGGTGAAGAGAAGGTGCACCACGTGAGCAGCAGGAACGAACCGAAGCTCGTAGAAGCCCTACCAGACGTGGCGCGCTTCTCGAGCTGGGATAGACTCCGCTACACTTCGGCTCGGGTTCTACAATTTATCGATCTGTGTAGAGCCGAGACTAAAATAGTAAATTATAGACGAACACGGAAAAACGCAGAAAAGGATCCCGCCTGGAATAAAACAAAAAAGGCCGCACTGAAACAGACACAGAAAAAGGCTATAGCATCGACAAATAGAAAGTTTATTCCAGTCTCTGCGGAACAACTTAGAAGGGCAGAAGAGCTTCTGATGCGCGCCTCGCAGGAAGACTCATTCGCAAGTGATATAGACGCGCTAAGGAGCGATAAGGCGCTCAGTAAGGAGAGCCGCCTGTATCAACTTAGCGTTGAATTTGTAAATAATGTAATTAGACTAAGAAGTCGGATCCGAGAGACGACCGACATAGCAGAGAGCTTCAAGAGCCCTATAGTACTCGACGGGGATCACAGAATAGTGAAGCTCTGGATAGAAGCCGTACATCGTCAGCTGCATCACGCCGGCGTCGAAGCAACAGTGAATGAATGCCGACAGCAGTACTGGGTGTTGCGTGTGCGACCGGTGACAAGGGTCATAGTGAAGAGATGCCTGTTCTGCAGAATGAAGACCCAGACGCCACCATACCCCAGGACCGGAGACCTACCAGCATGCCGTCTAGCCCATCACAAGCAACCCTTCACCTACACGGGGGTTGATTATTTTGGGCCTCTATCAGTGACCGTCGGCCGCACGAGACAGAAGAGGTATGTAGCGATCTTCACATGCCTCACCATGAGGGCTGTGCACCTGGAAATAGCTGGGTCGCTCAGCGCCGACTCTGCGGTGATGTGCCTGAGGAGGATGATAGCGCGGCGGGGCTGCCCGACAGAGATTTGGTCGGATAACGGCACCAACCTGAAGGCAGCCGACAGGGAGCTCCGACAGGCAATAGACGCGGCAACAGCGGAGGAAGCAGCGAAGAAGACGATCTCCTGGCGATACATCCCACCGGGAGCACCTTTCATGGGCGGAGCATGGGAGCGTATGGTGCGCTCCGTAAAAACGGCCCTCACCGCAACCCTCCACGAGCGACATCCTACGGAGGAGGTCCTCGCAACTCTACTCGCGGAGGTAGAGTACACAGTTAATAGTAGGCCACTAACCCACGTTTCAGTCAGCGCAGATGATATGGAAGCTCTCACGCCCAATCATTTCCTGTTGGGCGGGGCAAGGAGAGTTCCACAACCGGGGACATTCGACGAGCGCGATGAAGTCTCAAGATCCAGCTGGCGAGCCGCACAACGATTGGCTGACTTATTCTGGGCGCGCTGGGTAAAAGAATACCTACCGGAGCTTCAAAACCGGCGGGAGCCGCACGGAAGAGGTCACGTGGTACGGGTTAACGACCTCGTACAGGTCGTTGACCCCACTCTGCCGCGGAATGTATGGATACGAGGCCGAGTCGTCGCTACCTACCCGGGACCGGACAACGTGGTGCGTGCAGTGGACATTCGGACAAAAGGAGGAGTGCTTCGACGGCCGGTGAGGAAGCTGGTGATCCTGCCAATAGACGACGCGCCCGCACCGGAATAGGATGCGACTTTCTCGCACGGCGGGAGAGATGTGCGGGACAGCGAACGGCGCACCTCGGCGCATTGATTAATAAAATAGAATCGTAGCACGTAAGTTGCGGGACCGACTGCAGGTCGCGCACTTGCGGTGCAAAATAGTATAGTTTGTTCCTTTGTATATAATAGTATAGTTTTTTAATAGGCTTTTTATAGCAAATAGGTTTTATAGTGACATTTTTATAGGCTTTATAGCAACTTATAGGTATAGTTTCATTGATTAATAGTTTTGTGTGTGATTGTTTTACAGATTTATAGATAAGGGTTTTACTAATAGTTTGAATAATATTGTATTATTAGATAGAGACAGCATATAGATTGTGCGAGAGAGACCCATGCGCGGCTCTCTCTATGGACTAGCCCCGAGCCATGAAGACAGCCTTTGCAAGCCACGCCCACCGATTTTGTATCTCGGCCTCTGATTGGTCGAGTCGGTGGGCAATAGAGACGGCATCGGAATAAATAGCGGCGTCTCGTTGTTCGGGGCAACCAGTTCTCAACCAGTTCTCGAAACCAACTCGGCACAGTAATGAAGAGTGCGAAACCTGGAGAAAATAGCGGATAGAAGCTAAGCAACAAGTAGCGGTACCCCAAATATAGAAAACTTGAAGAGTCATTACCCTGGTGTTTTATTCTCCGACAATATTGCGCTAATCCATCATCAAACCCAGCAATAGTTTCGGTGTACGCACACAACGCGTACAATTAAAATATGTAGCTGGGTATGTTATTAAAAAAGCTACAAGGGTTTTAAAAAATTGTGAGAAATGCAAGAAAAATGTTTTTACTAATAATATCAACGATTGTGAATTTACTTTCAGAAAAGAAAGGGTAAAAAATAAATTTCTTCTCTCATACCCAGCAACACAAGCAGTAGAAATGTTTTCAAACATTCAAGATGTGGTCTCATACATTTTAAGAAGCCGAAGTAATATTTATAATATCAAAACATATATAAAAACAATATTACAAGTTCATTGTGATTTTAATTTTTTGAATAGTTGTGATCAACATGGCACAGAATTGTCCAAATTCATAATAGATCACTCATGCAATTTATTTTTATATTCCTGGTGTAAAAATACAAATAAAATATTAAATGGTGCAACAAGAGACGTAGATGTTGAAGATTTTATGCAAAAAAGTTGTATTGATTATTATAATAAAAGAAAAAAATGAATTATGTTGTTTCTTTTCGATTTGATACACGTTTTATGAAGATTCTCTTTTGTAGAAAGAAAGTAAAAATGTTGTTTTAAAAGCTACCAGAAACAGCTAAAACGTGTATCTGTAATATTCGCTGAATTTATATTAAAAATGAAATTCAAATTATGAGTAAGTTACCTACCTATACATAAATCTCATACAGCTATAGTTATATACACAAGACAATTAGTTCAGGAATTAACCAGTAGGGGCGCTGCTTTCCATATCTCTAAATACGTGGGAGCGATAACTCTATACCCTATATATATCCTACTCTATGCACAACACTTAACACAACAAATAACATTGACGTGACCACTATAAGAAACGGAATGACAATTGACATTGACGGGCGTTAACAAAATGACCGTTGCAACGTTCCGTTACACACTTTTTTTTGTAACTAATTCACAAACCATACCAAAAACATATAGCTGCATTTCGTTATACGCAATTTTTAGTGAAATCTATTTTTATCGTAATTAATTTAAAATGAATTTCCGCCATCTAAATACAGTGTATAAGGTTCAAGTTTAGCCCAGACAAGGCTCCTAAGCTATAAACATAAGTAAATTCGAGTACCGGATATCTATACCCAACCCTTTTATTAAGTATCAGAAGTACTGCAAAAGAAAGAAAGAAAATTTCTTTAGAAATTCTGTACCTCACCCGAAATTCTTCTCCATCATGTTTAGTAAATAAATTTTGACGGTCGGGAATTTGACGTCGTGGTAATTCTTCTACATCAGACAACGAAGAAAGGCTAGTCATGGACATTTTTCTACTTGAGCACTTGTAGTAACACGGAAATTAAAGTTTTAATGAACGATTCATGACCAATTAAAATTTTAACTAATTACTGTCAAACTCATTAGGTGCTAATGGGCGCTAATGACGTTTCGTGCAACGCAAACTTCATGTTAAGGGAGTGTTTGACATTTCATTAGATAAATTTAACGGACCATTAAAATTTCTCATACTTTTTTTTTGTGCAACCATTTAACGAAAGATTAGGGTTAAATGTCGGCTTTAAAAATTGAAGTGAGTTTGTGCAACTGACAGTGAGTGACATGAATGCAGTGAACAGAAGGGCTCTAAACATTTTAGTGGCCACTGCTAACTGTCCACAATTTAAATTAAATACTAAAAAAAATATTACAATTTTCGACACACCTCACTTAATAAAGTGTTTCAGAAATTTATTTCTGAAGTATGATATAGTATGCCCAACAAATATAACATCTGCTACTGGAAACCAGGGAAAAGGTAAATTTTACTCTTTATATATAACTATCAGTTCTTTATGTAATAAGAAAGCTATCTGATGTGGCAATATACTGATTGTAAAATGCTTATACTTGCCACTCTTAGTAACTATCTACAACACCAGCCCGTGGACACGTCTGTTCTCCACACCGGTTGACAGTTGACTCTCCGTACTACAATCCTACGTCCACTGCCTGTACACTACATCCCTTCCTTATTTTAATTCAATTTAAACCATTTAAATTAAAGTAGACAGCAGACTCTTGACATATTTATTAATTACTCATGCATAATTATACTTACTTATAACAATAACATTACAAAATTTATAATGAAATTATTATCAATCACCATTATAACCTGCGGAATTTACGATATTCTAATCTCCATTCCCTACACTCTTTAGGTGGATGACATTCCTTCGATATTCTTTCCCTGTGTTTCTCTTTTCCTTTGTGTTTCATTTGTTATATCACCATGTTCCTCAAGTTAACCTTTTCCCTATCCCTAAATTGCAATCAACTGCTTTCCTTGTCCCTCACCGTTTATCATTATTACATGTCAATATCGAAGGGTATCCTAGCCGGGAGAATATTTATTTTAATTGTTATTTCGTTATAACGACTGTAGTAATCGACAATAATAAGCATATAATCATTTGATGGTAGGGGTCCTAAAAAGTCTACCGCAACTTCAATCCAGGGTTCGCCAGGGAAATCTCGTCTCTTAATAGGATGTGGCGGTTTAGACGCTCTACGGGCCGAAACACATAAGCGCGTTGCGGCGCCGCGCCGCTGAAATCGGCAGTGCGCTATAGCGGTGCGGCGCCGCAACGCACGACGTGAATTCCAGCGTTATGACGTCATACTTGTTGACAAGGATGCAGTTTGTTTCTAACACTCTTGCAAACAACACGTGTCAACCGAGAAGCAGTTTTAAAATTAAAATGTCTGACGTTGACGTCGATCTGTTTATATCTTCGGTTCAGGAACACCGTTGTTTGTGGGATACTAGTGACGAAACCTATAAAGACAAATTTATAAAACAAGAAGCATGGAAAAGCATTTGTGAGATCGTTTATGTTGATTACAAGGAAAAAAACTCAACCGAAAAATCAAAACTGGGTAAGTAGTAACATATAGTCTTAGGCAATGATATTTTAAACTAAAGATAAGTTACGTTCATAGTAATTTACGTTTTAAATCTGTTCCTGTGTTTAAATCATTACCTCCCAGCAATCCAAAACTGCACACATTTGCAAGTTTTACTGATAAGCAAACCAAAAGATATGAAATAAAACGCAATTGAAAGAGATAGCTATAATTTTAATGGTTGCACTTCAAACGTTTCTTGTGCATAGAGTAACATTTATAGTCGTAGAGTGGACACTTGATTCAAAACTATTCAAAAGTACATAGATAAGAAATAAAACATCTTACAAAAGTAAATCACATTTATTGAAAATTTTAACAGTGAAATAATTAATAATGAAAGAAAAGAAATAAAATACAAAAGAAAAAGAAAGAAATATAGCGTCAAAACTAGATCGCTTTCTCTTTCTTCACCTGAACATGGCGTCTTGCGTTAGTTACTAGATAATTTGCAAAAATAATTGAAATATACTAAAATATTCTAAGTTTCTTTGCATATTCACATGTGGTAAGAGATCCCTTGTATTTTGTTTACTTTAGAGTCATAATTGGTACACTTCCGAAACACAAACGATGGCATTTTTTATTTATTTTTGGTAAGTACACAGAGACCTACAATGCGGTACGCTTGTGATAGAGCTCAATGCAGACTAATTAGAAGACGTCCCAATTGGGACGTATTTGAATCTTCACAGCGCGCGCGCTTATAACATATCTGCTACTTGTTTTATTTAATATCATTGGTCTTAGGTTTACGCGATCACTATTCACAATAAAACTACAATTTTTACTGTAGTAAAAACGTAAAAATCTGATCCGCGGTTTAAATTGTAGTTTAATGTAAGTAGCATGTATCTTTTTTTTTAATCATATGAAATACACCATTTATTTTAATGCCCTATGCAAAAGATTTTCTCTAAGTTAAAATTATATTTTTTTCTCGCGCTCTTATTCAAAAAGGTAAACAAATACTATAAATAAAACCAAATTGCCATTTAAATTGTTTATTCGCAGTTCACAACATGTTAAATAGTTTGAATCAAATGTATTAAGGTATTATTTGTATTTTGAACTGAGTAGGTATACGAACATTCATATTTTGTTTAATTGCCAACTTAGGGCGCCAACATCACTGGAAAAGTAATTACAAAAATCATTCCGTATTAGATGTGGGCTTAAATTATTTTCATTTGCTGTGGGCAAATGCAACATTTGCAGATCAGAATCATCAAAGATAATGTCATCGGTCGCTTGTACTCCATCTCGATTCAAAACAAAGTTGTGCATTACACAACATGCCTTGATAATGTCTGTCGCAAATTCGTATTGCACATTCATAGATCGATGAAATATGCGCCATTTATTGGCTAGGATGCCAAAAGCGCACTCGACATATCTTCGGGCACGACTCAGTCGATAATTGTAAACTCTTTGTTGTACCGACAAATGTTTTCCTGAGTAAGGGCGCATGACGTTATTCGAAATTGAGAATGCTTCATCTCCTACAAAAACAAATGGAGTTTCATTTTGAGAACCTGGTAAAGGCTTTGGTACAGGAATAGGTAATTTGCGTGTCATAATCAAATCATAAAGTTTAGAGTTCTGGAAAACGGTGGAGTCACTTTCCTTGCCATACGCTCCTATATCGACAAAAATGAATCTATATCTAGAATCTACAAGAGCTAATAAAACTATTGAATTATAGCCCTTATAATTGTAAAACAGTGATCCACTGTGCGCAGGACATGTAATACGGACATGTTTACCATCAAGAGCTCCTATGCAGTTAGGAAAATTTGCTTTCTTGTCAAACTCAATAGCGACATCTTCTAGAACCTGTTTTGTTATAGGAGGTATATTTTGACTTGATAGATGTTTCCATATGGCGCGACAAACTGTCCTTACAATTTTTGCTATTGTACTTGCTCCTCGGAAGTAATTCGTATGCATGGTTTTAAAGTCACTGCCGGTTGCTAGAAATCTAAAATGAAATAATAATTAGTAGGCAAATAATAAAATAATACAAATGTAGGTATAATCAAACTCAAACCGCGCAGGTAATAGTGTTGCTAAAGGAATAGATTTTCAAAGATAGACAGGTAGTTTTTCAAAGAAGTACTCAATAAATATTTTACATTATGGTTGTTCTAGGCAAAGTCAATCAGTTTTTAACTTGCCTAAGTCAAGAAAAAGCAGAAAATTATTCTTTTTCGGCGGCCAGCCATTTATATGAAATTGGATGGACCGAAAGTACTTATGAAAGTTATATCAAATTTTATATGTAGTATAAATGGAATCTAGGGAATTTTAGTCTTTATTACTATTTTTCACTTGTGAAGTTTTTTGTTGCAGGTAATGATTTAGTCAAGAAGTGGAAGGCCATTAAAGATAATTTTGCTAAATATCAAAAAAAACTAAAAGATGCCAATCGATCAGGAGCTGGAGCTGCAAAAATTAAAGAATATCACTTGAATAAACAATTACAGTTTTTGAAAAAGGTTTCACAAAATGCAACTGATTCCAGTTTATGCGTAGCGGAAGGAGATATTGAGAATGAAATAACGGCATTGCCTCGTTATAAAAGTCAACCACGAAAACGAAAGGCAGATGATAAGGATGATATTGAAGAAGATTTATTGGCAATATTAAAAACACCGGAGAATAGACATTTGCATTTTTTCAAGGGGATTTTACCATCTCTACAATCGTTAAATGAGAATCAAACATTGATATTTCAAAGTCGGGTGCTTCAAATATTAACCGACATTCTTCAACCTTCAATTCATCAAAATACACATCACGGCTATAATCAAGAATATCAGCATCAGGGTTACAATCAAGGATATTCAACTATGAGATACGATAATACGGTTCAGAGTGGCTACCACACTTCTACTCCTGGAAGTTCGATTACTGAACAGAGGACTACCTCATCATCAAACCAACAACGTCCAATAAATTCACCATTTTTACTGGACGAAACGTCAGCTACTTCCTATGTTTCACAAGATGAGGAGTTTGATTTTTCTTAAATTGATCATTACATTTTTTAAGGCCTATTAAAGTATTCTTAAAGTAAGAAAATTGTATAATGCAAAAAGCTTAATTTGATTCTGTCTTGTTTCATTTGAACCTGGCTTTGTACCACTAGGTACCCCCAAACCATGAACACTAGTGATGCAAAATTTTTATCGACACCCCGCTAGTACCACAGGTGTATAAAGCCAGGGGTACAAATAAAACTAAACATTTGATTCCGAGTGCCATAAACATCAATAAAAAAAAATAAGAAACCTATTTGTTTTACCTTAAAGTTAAGCCCAGCATTTCCAAAGCAGTAACTGGTTTTCTTCCTTTATTTTTTTTCTTCTGTATATATTTCGATAACTCGCTTAATAGCTCTTCAAATGATGATATACTCATTCTAAAGTAGGCAACAAATTTTTTTTCGTCTATCTTTAATGCTTCGTATTTTTTAGAAAAGAACTCGCCATTTGGATTCATACCCTTACTTAATGGATGTATCCAGTATCTTCTTTGCCGTATTTTTAAGATAGAATAATGTCTTCTTAATAACAAATAAGCAATAAGTTTATTACGATCCATCGCAGAGAGACGTCTATCCACACTCAAAAATCACGAGAAAATGGTTGCCCTACCATAATGCCCTGTTTCGCGACGCCGCAACGCGGCAACGCAACTGCCGATTTTGGCGTTGCGGCGCCGCAAAAATAAGCAGTTTGCGTTATGTGTTTCGGCCCTACAAGCTTAGATTCGATTCTCAGCATCTTTATCAATTTTGGCCACCATACTTTAGTTCGGAGGCGATTCTTCATGGCGACTATTCCAGGATGGCCTTGATGAGCTGCTTCTATGACCCTTAGTCTTAACTTCTTAGGAATAATAAGTTTACCCCCTTGAATGGCTATATTTATTTCAAAGCAGATTTCTGTCTAACGAACTTTATAGCCATTTATTAATTCATCCATTTCTTCATCTGGGTTATAATAACCCAGAGTCCGTATATTCGTCGTTTCTCGTTTCTTTAGACTTTCAAATGTCTCGTCATGAGCAGTTGTCCAATATTTTCGGATATTTGCCGATTTATTTAACTTCAACCGTATTATGGGTTTCCCTGAAGACTGAATAGCGTCTTTATACTTATTAAAGGATTTTATTCCTTTTCTAGAAATTTCATGTCCAAGGAATTCAACCCGTTCTATGTTTATAAACACAGTTTTCTTCATTAAAGAGGACTTCAATGGGTTTGAATATTAAGGTTGAATGACAGGTTTTATTTCTTTATTAATAAGGATCTAAATAATCACGTCCTTGAATTAGAAAAGGCACTAATATTATTTACCATGATCTTTCTGAGCACATTCAGCTCAATGGCCGTTTTTTTTTCAAGAAGGTTCTGCGGTCCATTTCGGATGACTTAAAATTTTGCATTTATACCCAATCTACCACTGATCGTTATATTGGCATTAAATGAGCATGTATCGTATTTTGACTACCATACGGCAACAGTATCTTTTCAGGAGTCTTCACTTCATTCGTAACCCTAACTTTTTTGTTTTTTTTTTATGCCCATGACGAATCGATTAGCATATCTACGCCAACATCACCGACTTGCAATTGATGACTGAATCTTCATCCAGCTGAAAAACATAGTCCACCTCTTCAGAATCTTTATGAGTTTTATAAAATTATGATCTCTTTGTCTTGTTAGAATTATCATCTCTTCTTGTTTCTGTACTTCGTTTTTGTGGTTTTGTTTTGCACTGGTCTTTAAAATGCTCAATAATACCACATTTCAAACATTTTTTGTCTTTAGCTGGACATTCACTATCATAGGATAAATGTTTGTTACTGCCACATCTGAAACATGTTTTTCCAAAACGCCGACTCATTGAAAGGTTTTTAATGTTTACTTTGTTTATAACCAATATATTGACATCAATCACTTTACTTTGGCCAGGGTTTTCAAACTGTTCAAGCTGCCTATTTACAGTTTCAAGTGTAGTCACAATATTAATGACTCTTTGCAGAGATATACTGTCACCCTCCGCCAAGATTTTCTTCCTTAATTCCGCACTGCAGCTTTTCTCAATAATTTAATCTATTAGGTGTTCTTCCTTAGCCGTAAATTTGCATTTGTCAGCTTGGTTTCTACGTAAGTCTTACAAGGAAAGTTTCAAGCCTTTCCCCTTCTTCTTGTTTCATAAGTCTAAAGATATATCCTTCATAGTATCTACTTTGTTGTGGCGAAAAGAATTCATTTAACTTCTCTATTGCGACATCATAGACATCGACGCCCTCTGTTTCTTCCGCATGAGCCCCTGGCAAGTTATAGTAAACTTCTTGCAGTTTGAGACCGCCAATATGCAGAAGGGTAGCTCGTTTTCTTGTGCTTCTTTCAGTATTAGCCGCTATAAAATATACTTCCAAAGCCCTTCTCCATTTTTCCCACCTAACCCCAACGGATACTGGGTCGCCCTCACATTCAAAATTATCCAAGCTTGGAAGTGCCGATGTCACTTGAGACATTTCTAATCTGGAACAATACCCTCTCCCATTATATCACTTGACCTCTCTTATTGGCCTTAACATTTCTAATTTATTTCTAAGCACAGTCTATATTATTGACTGTCCATATTGAGACAATCTGTATAGCCTCCCTTATTGGCCATTTAAATACAGTATTTCTTATTGATCTGATACAGCAGACAGTCTTTCATATTGGCCACTTAAATGACTCATTGATCTCATAAGCCCATAATCTTTTGTATTTACCATTTATATAGACTATCTTATTGACCATTTGAATGCGGTCTATGTTATTGACCTCAAAAACTCATAGTCTATCTTATTGACCATTTGAATGCAGTCTATCTTATTGACTTCATAAACTCATAGTCTATCTTATTGACCATTTGAGTGCAGTCTATCTTATTGACTTCATAAACTCATAGTCCATCTTATTGACCATTTGAATCCAGTCTATCTTATTGACCTCATAAACCCATAGTCTTTCTTATTGACCATTGGCTTCAGTCTATCTTATTGACCTCATAAACCCATAGTCTTTCTTATTGACCATTGGCTTCAGTCTATCTTATTGACCTCATAAACCCATAGTCTTTCTTATTGACCATTGGCTTCAGTCTATCTTATTGACCTCATAAACCCATAGTCTTTCTTATTGACCATTGGCCTCAGTCTATTTTATTGACCTTTTGAATACAGCCAATCTATCACAATCTTTATTCAAATAGTCTTTTAAAGGCACACCATGACGCGCCAATAATTTACACAGCAGTGATCCGACGTCGACAACTACATTCGCAAACTTAAAACGGAAGCGATGAGGGTTACAAACCCGCCCCAGTCCAAGAAGAAGCCCACAACCACTTAGCCAAACTTTCTCCTTGTAATTACCATCTCACTTCAAATGACGTACACATATTTGTAAACCATACTTGTTAAAATACTGTAAATTCCTTTAAATCAATTATAATTCACCATCACATCATACACATCTACTAGAAACATGTTTATATTAACATACATACTGCATCGTTGTTAACATTTCAATAAACATAATCTTAGATTGTTTACATTTATCTTCACATCTGATGTTGGACAATGTTTATAGATAAAAATCTATAGAGGTAGGTTCCAACATAAAGCATATTTCATGGAACAGGTACAAGGCTGCTATTATAAAAATGGTTCCATTGTTAGATGAAATATTTGTTTATTTATCTTAACGGCTCGTAAGTGATAACAAGGCGCCTATTGTTATTCACACTTGCATGAATCTGCATATCATATCCCTTTTTTCCATTGATTGATAAAATAAATATTTTACATGGGTACATACGTTTTCCTCGTCGCCACTTGTAAAATGCTTATACTTGCCACTCTTAGTAACTATCTACAACACCAGCCCGTGGACACGTCCGTTCTCCACACCGGTTGACAGTTGACTCCCCGTACTACAAATTATAATCCTACGTCCACTGCCTGTACACTACACTGATCATGATGTATATATTTATACTTATCGTTGCAGGTGTAGCCAAAGTGGGGTCACATTGTCAAATTCTATGAACTGGCAACTATAATCCAAATTTTGTATTTGCACCTCTCACACAAGAACATTTAAATCCAAATACTAAACAGAAAGTGAGGGTAAAACTAGCAGTTCAAGTGCTGAGCCACACAGTTGCTGCTGGCATGTTTGCTAAAATAGCCCAAGGTAACTGGTTCTTTCTTACCCATCTAAAGGGTGTAGTAGCCAAATGACAGAAAAAGAACAGTTTTTTCCTACCTACTTACCTTGATAGTATTTTGGGAAACTTGTATTAAATAAATTAATTCTTTATTATAATATTGATGCCTGTGTAAAATTAGGCTTTTAAAGTCCTTCTTGAGAACTTTACTGTTCTGGGATAAAGAACAAAATATATATATTAAATCTGTGATTACTGAAAACAGGTGATTTAACTGCTGAAGCGGCTGCGACTGCAGATATTATATCCAAAATCTCTGAACAGTGACACAGTCACAGTGGATCTGCGAAGAGGAAAGCCATTTAAAAGATAAATCACCTCATTTAGTATTTATAAATGAAATGAAAACATTTTCACAATCACTCAAATTTATAGTCTCCAAAAGCAACCCACCGTCATAAAAAGGTTGGCAGTGATACAATGATTATAAAGATTCTTTAAATTACTCTAACAAAAAATTTGTCCTATAAGAAATTCTTCTTTAATGAATTCTTTCTTTACTTGTGAATGTTGGCCTACAAGGCTGCCTCATAATTCGTAATATTAGTAGTTGTAAGATTCTATGTTTTATAATAAAGCTATTTTGACGAAAATACAGTTATTTTAATTTTATTTTAACCAACCACCAAGTTATTTAATTTAAAATTAATAAGGCTGTTTATCTACAAAAGCAGAGCTGGAAAATTGTAAAACATAAAAAGGTAAATAGTAGTGTGCAATTTTTATTTACGTTGGTTACGATTTTTCAGTTCTGCTTTTGTGGACAGGTAGCTTTATTAAATTCTTGAAAATAATTAGATTTTGAATTTCCCGCGTAAATTTGTATTATCTGCTCATTTCCGAATATCCGTACATTTTTGACATACTTCCAAATTCTTATTTGTAAATCGAATCCGGATTTTTCGAATAATAAATGAAATGTAAAAAGTCGAAAGCAAAATTCAAACTATGTCAACGGATTTTTAAGATTAGAGGCAGTACATCAATCTTGCATATGCACCTTAAAAATTTTCATGCCATAATTCGAAGTTCTTGTACTGCTACGACAAGCAACAGTAATGCTTATGATGATAATTTGCCTTTGGTCGAACGTCAAAAAATTACCGATGATTATAAAAGTGAAGACTGGCTATAGTAGGTTATTACGAGAATGGTTTCCTTGGATGAATTGCTTTTAGGCTCTTTTGCACATCCGAAGATCTAAAAAAACTTTTGCGTAAAGGAGGGTATACAAAACTGTCAAATTCACATTGTCACAGAAACTTTGTTATACATCTACATAATGAATTTTCAAAGTCACCGGCTGATGAAGTTTTTTATAAGCAGACTAAAAGTGAAATAGAAAAAGTAATTTGCAGAACCGTTGAAAGCTGTAACAATCATACGGAAGTACCTGACAAATCGCATGAAAGTTCGTACAGAGAACCGGAATTTTTCAATCAAGAAATGTCTTTTCGAGAGAAACTGGCATTTCTTTGAATTTTCAAGTTTTATTGATTTTTAATGTTTTCTTGATTAAAGTTAATTTAAATAGTAATTATAGTAAAATATGTACCTGTGATTACTCAAAGTCCATCCAGCATCACTTGAAATAATTGTTTAAACTGTGTTTCCATATAAATTTATTTTGCCACATCATTGCCTAACTGTCACTGATTCTATGATACATTTCAAATTTACAAAAACAACAACTTAACCCTTCTTCAAAACCTTTATTCAAATAAAGGTATATATATTACCACATCGTGTTTTTTTTTAAATAATGCACTCTAACTTTTAATACGGTAACACTAAAGGTATAAATATAACATATTTATAATCTATAATAATTTGTTTATCTATTTTATTTCATTTGACAGCCTGTCAACGTCATTTCAGGGGTCTAATTTCAAAAGTAACAAACTCCACTATTTTTTGTTTTTTAGACTTTCATTTTGTCTATGGAATTTACTTCCATGTAGTAATTTCACTCTGCATTAAAAACAACGAACTCCAATAGAAAAATGACTTTTAAAATATGACTCATCATCAAACATAGCAATCTCCGTAAACGCACCTGTCAAAGTCAACAATCTCAGTTTTAATAAGCATCCAGTATGGCGAGTTTGTGTTTTTGGAGTTTGTTTATTGTTACGATATTTTGATTATCAGTAGATAATCTTATTATTTTTAAACTAAATACATTAAATTTTACATCATGGAGGTTAATTGTTTGCCCGTGGATAAAAATAAAGCCAGAAAACGTGCCAGACAACCCGAAAAATGGAAGGCAAATATTGCCAAAGCTAACAGGTAAGGACAGGGCCGGATTCGTTATTAATGAATAATCATCATGTTAATGGTTCAAATAATTTATTGATATTATAATTATTAGTAAATAATGTATTGTGTATTTTGTAGATATAAACCGAAAGCGATGCCGGAAATTACTTGTGACCATTTTAACGGACGGTATAAATGTAAAACGTTAAAAATGACTGATATTAAAAAATTACATGAAGTTTTTTATAAAAATTGTAACAAAACCTCTCAAGATGCGTTATTATTAAAATACTGTCATACCGCTCCAACTAAAAGAAGAAGACCAAAGAATGATAAGCATTCGAGAAAATGTTTTACCACCAAGTTCACCGTTCCAGCTCATTCCACTAGGAAAGTCATTCCTGTGTGCCAAAAAACTTTTTTAACAATTTTGGGTTTAACAAGATACAGGATTCAGTACATTACGAAGAAACACTTTGAAACAGGAGAATTCCCGACAGAGAAGAGGGGTGGTAATCACAAGGGACATTTATATTCGGGAATAAAGAAAAGTGTTTGTACGTTTATCACATCTTTGAAATGTACTGAACCACACTACTGCCGTAGTTCTTCATATGTAAGAAAGTATCTACTGAGTGAACTCAATATAAAGAAGCTACATAAAATGTATATTGTAAAAAATGCAGGAAAACCTTGTGCCAAAAATAAATCTTTTCAGGAAAATCTTCAACACTGAATTCAATCTTGGCTTTGGATCACCTCAAAGTGACATATGTTCGACATGTTTACAATTTGATGAAAAAATAAAAAGAGAAATAAATCCGCAAGAAAAGAATAATCTAATGATGTATAAAAGAGTGCATGTATTAAGAGCCAAGGCATTTTACTCACTGCTGAAAGAAAACCCAGCAAATACTAAAATAATATCATTTGATTGCCAAAAAAACCAACCATTACCAAAAATAGCAGATCAGTCTGTTTATTATTCCCGCCAGTTATATTTTCATAACCAAACTGTTGTTGAAGGTTCTTCCAAAGATCCATTAAAACCAGAAAATGTATTTGCTTATACATGGACAGAAGAAGAGTATAGCAAATACTCGAACACCGTAGCATCTATAATCTACCATCGTCTTAATAATAAAGACTTCACAAACATTTCTACCCTACGATTGATTGCAGATGGCTGTGGCGGTCAGAATAAAAACTCAATCTTAATGTCCATGTGCTATAAATGGCTACTAGAACATAATTCAGTAAGCCACATTGAGCTAGTGTTCCCTGTTACAGGTCTCTCCTACTTGCCTTCTGACCGGGTATTTGGTCAAATTGAAAAAGAAATTAAGAGAAAAAAAGTTATCATACATTCAAAGGAGTATAAAGAAATTATTTCTAATTATGCAACTATTGTGAATCTTGGTGAAACTTGTCCAGTTTACAGTGATAAATTTTAGGGGGTTTTTGTTTTAATTGTTATTTTATTTGATATTATGTGTTTGTTTGGAAACTAGCAGTGATTTATTTTAGTTTCTTTTTTAGTTTTGTCATATTTTTGACTGTTTTTAGGTGTGTAAATACCTATTCTGTATTTTGTTATTGTGTTATATACATAGTGTTAGGCTGTAAACTTTATTGCTTATTGTTGTTATTCTCTATTTGCATTTTTCTTTATTTTGTATGATGCTGGTGGTTGTTAGGTTCAATTTTTGTATTATTATTATTAGTAGTATATTTAGTTTTATATTATATACATATATATTTTTTTGTTATATTATATTATTTCATTGTTATATATTGTATGCTGTATATGGTGTTTGCCTACTCCTTGTAAGTTTTTGTTCATATTTTTAATACTGTAAATTTAGTTCGCAGAGTTTTGTATGTGTTATTTGTTTGGCACTCTTTGGTATTATTATTGTATATATATATATATATATTTACTATCTTTATACATAATGAATATTAACAATTTTTATACAGATATGCAAATCAATAAGGACAGCTCTGATGAGGGCGCCTATTCTCCTATTTCCTCACCTGTGGAAAGTTTTTCCAGTGCTTCAATCCCCTTAAGCTCACAGCTTGACTCTGCATTCTCGGCTTATTATACAAACTTTAATGTAGTTCACATTAATGCGCAAAGCATACCGGCTCACTTCCCTGATCTTTTGTCCTCATTTGACGTTAGAAATATACATGCAATTTTAGTGTCAGAGTAATTTCTAAAGCCTTGCCTTCCTTCCACGTCTTACTCACTGCGAGGTTTCCATTTGATCCGTAATGACCGTGTGGGGAAAGGTGGTGGTGGAGTTGCTATGTATCTGCACTGTCACATTCCTTTCTCTATTTTAAGTAAATCATCATCTTCTTCCAGTAAACCATCTGAACATTTATTTTTAGAACTACTTTTTGGTAATATAAATGTGTTGTTAGGTGTATTTTATAGTCCATCCCTCCGTATTGATTACTTTCAAGAGTTTGAAACCCTACTTGATAATCATATAATATAATAAGTCGCGTCAAGGGCGTCCGAGTTGTTTTTTGTAAGGGTGACATCAGCATTGCTGACGTCACGATTTCGTTTACTTTCGCTCATAGTAATTAAAACCACAACTTGCCGGTTTACACTTTTATTGCGATAATAACTAAGAGGTCCGAACAGTCCGACGTCTCGAGCGAGAGAATCCTTGAAAGGCATCGACCGCCCGTATTAATAGCACAAAACATGCTTGTACAAAATTGATTTTCAGTGGCCAAATTGTGTTAGCCAATCAATAGCTAAAATACGGGTACTTATTGAATTCTTGAGGTTTTTGTCGCCGCTTAATAAAGTTAATAACTTCTTCGCGACGACAAATATAATAAATAATAATTGGGTACAACCCAATGCTGATCACAATAATAATGGGTGATTTCAATACTTGCATTGTCAAAGATGTTTCAAGAGCGCGTAGGCTGAGAAATATAATTAGTAGCTCCAACTTGTCTTTGCTTCCAACTAACCCTACTCATTACTTTCCAAACTGTGCATCAACACTGCTTGATCTTATGATGGTTTCTTCCTCGGAACATGTCAGTGTACATGGTCAATTATCAGCGGAAGCTTCTATAATAATATAATAATCTTTATTTATAAAACTCAACAATACAATACAATGGAATCCTGACCCCTAAACTAGGAAAACCCGTATCTTAGACTTATGTAAAACCCACATGTATTGTAAAATAATAAAAATATTTCAAACAATATTAACTTTTTATGTATTTAATAAAAGAAAAAAAAATGTTTTCTTATCGGTCACCACGCTCAAAAAGTGTAACTTGAATTAATATCAAAGAAAAAGAAATACTGCATAAATAAAATAAATAAATAATTATAATTGCATAAGCTGATACAAAATGCTATGCAATAGCTTTACCGCGGCAGTCCCCGAGTGCCACACGTCTTTTTTGTTTCAGTTGAAACATGCAAAGAGGATTGGACTAAGATACGTAATTCTTTCGCCAGGGCACTAAAACGTAGAAGAAATAAGAAAAGCGGTCGAGCTGCCATGCCAGTGACATCTTTTTTTTTTATATACACTTCAACTTAGCCCTTGACGGCAATCTCACTTGGTGGTAAGTGATGATGCTGTCTAGGATGGTAGCGGGCTAACCTGTTGTATGGTAAACCCACGCTCCTAATTGGTTGCTACGCGACATTGTGCCGAAACGCTAAATCGCTTTGCGACACGTCTTTGTCGGTAGGGTGGTAACTAGCCACGGCCGAAGCCTCCCAACAGACCAGACTCGAGCCGGGAATCGAACCCAGGACCTCCAATTTTATAATGTGTGTATGTATGTATAGTTTATGTGTATTTTATGTATGTAATGTAATGTATATAATTTTGTAATGTATTTTATAATGTTTTATATGATATATGTATGATAACTTGGAAATATGAAGATCAAATGAGTTTTTATCACCATTTATGGAATCTAGAAACACGAAGACAAATTTAGCATCTTCACCTGAACCAATTCAATCACCATCTGTGTTGACATCGGACAGGTCTACAGCTAGTCCTTACAATAGGAGCGAGTCTCAATGCTCAGTCAGGAGTTCGTCTTCTTCCCGTCAGAGTTCGGTCAAGTCAGGGATGCAGGAGCTTTATGAACTTATGAAGTCATCAAACAATCTCAGAATTCAAAAGCAAAATGAAAGACGAGAAAGAGATATGGACGAAAATGATCTGTTCTTTTTGAGTATGAGCAAAGCGGTGATAAGTCTTTCAATACACAAACACACACACATACATACACGCACACGCTCATACAAGCCTAAATGGTCACCGTCCGACCCCCCCGTTATCCCAAACGTCGCCTAAGCCGAGGTTCGGCCTCAAACGAGGCGCCCTTAGGCAGTCCCATAGTTTCTTCGAGCCCTAGGGCTCAAAATTTCTTCTGGCAGAGCTTCTTTCCAAAGCTCGCCAAACAGCCCGGTTACGCTGTGGCAACCAATAGGGTTTGTACAGCTAATAGACAGTCCGAAAAAAAAAAAAACAAGCCGAAATAATGTTAGCTTTAGTTTAGATAATTTATCTCTAAGAATAAATGTACTATATCCCTGGAAGGAACTACCCTCTGCAATACAGGTTTTCCTAGTGCAGAGGGTAGGGACAAATTATTGTTGTCAATCGTTTTTAAAAAATAAAATATTATCTTATCTTAATCCTTGAAAAAACTAAAATTAAACTAGATATGCACTCTGCAGTATCTAAAGCACAAATCCGCCACTTAGAGAAAAAACAGACCGATAAAGTCATGCAAACTCCAATTAACATTTTTTAAACTCTTCAGCGATCTCTACAGGTCCTGTTAGGGTAACATTTTTATTAAGTCTTATCTCCTTTATTTCATTACACTGATGCTTAGTATTTAAGTTAGAATTAATGACATCCCAAGATGCTTTGCATTTATTTTTGGATTTTTGTATGTAGTTAATATTATAAATGCTATGAGATTTAGCAATACAAGCTTTCAATATCCTTGAATACTTGTTGTATTTTAATTTATTTATGTGTTTATTAGCTGCTGATAGTCTATAGTTCAAAAATATAATTATTATCATTACATCCTACAAAGTCATTCCGCCACAACAAACTATTCCCCCATCCCAACCATCGTCAACTCGTCAACAATACGAACAACCTCTATCCATACAATCAATCTTCTATCGTTTACTATCCAATCCTATCAACATCTATCCCTATTAGGCGCCGTCCTATTGTCATCGCTCGTACGACGATGCGTGCGTCCGACGAAAATGATCGCGCGTCCGTGCGTTCAAGCAAACTGTGTTCTACTGAATGTCCTATTGAACATCGCGCGATCATGCGATGCGTTCATACTGTCTACAAATTGTGGAACCAGCTTCCATCTTCTGTGTTCCCTAATGCCTATAATATGGGGATATTCAAAGGGCGGATTAACAAAATGCTCAAGGGCCAGCAACGCATTGGCGGTTCCTCTGGTGCTGCAAATGTTCATGGGCGGCGGTAATCACTTACCATCAGGTGACCCGCCTGCTCGCTTTGTATATAAAAAAAAAAAATTCGTCGCGCGACCATCGACACACGGACGATCACCGATCAAACGTTCTGTACTGAACGTCATAATGGCGCTCGCGCGGCCACGTGGGGAAAAAGAGCGGAGGAGGGGGGTACCACAGTGGCCCGCCATTTTGTGTAAATCGTTCGGTTCGGTTGCATGGATTCCTAAGATGACATTTGAAGAAAACTTAATCAATGAAGTGCGTGCTCATCCCATTGTTTGTAATAAATGGAATGAACACTATAAAAACAGGCTCAAAAATGACAAAGAGTGGGCTATCATTGCAAGGAATTTGAATAAAACAAGTAAGTTTAATTAAAATGTTTGTATCTTAAACTTTCAAACACAATAATATTGTTGTTGATTACAAAAATAAGCCGTAAATTTTTCTCTGGCATTCATTGCGTTTCTTGTTGCTCTATTATCAGTTGTACTACATTGAATTCTCCTCAAACTATTGTTAAATTGACTATTCGTTACTGTTATTTCTGATTGTATTCCGTCCATATGTATTATAATATTATGCAATATACAAATTGCCTTTACAATTGCAATCTGATGTTTCTATACTTTTTAAAAGAATTCTAAATTTACTCGCAGCCATTCCAAATGTGCATTCTATTCCAACCCTCGTGGTAGATAATTTGTAATTAAATCTTGATTTAATTTCATTTCCTGATGCTTGCCTTCTTGGATAAGGTTTGAGCGGAAACGCCTCATCCCCTAAAAATACATATCATCATCATCATGTTCAACCCATTATCGGCTCACTACAGAGCACGGGTCTCCTCTCAATATGAGAAGGGTTTGGCCATAGTCCACCACGCTGGCCATGTCCGGATTGGCAGACTTCACACGCCTTTAAGAACATTATGGAGAACTCTCAGGCGTGCAGGTCACTGGGCTATCACCGCTTCAAAAAACTATTTTCTGGATTCTAGGAAA
Organism: Lasiommata megera; assembly: GCA_928268935.1. Classification (NCBI taxonomy): domain Eukaryota; kingdom Metazoa; phylum Arthropoda; class Insecta; order Lepidoptera; family Nymphalidae; genus Lasiommata; species Lasiommata megera. Next base: position 3,107,479 of record OV743333.1, read on the forward strand.
AAAACCATGAATAATTACCAACGGAGTAATGACCGCGGAAACCGCCGTCCACCTCCCCCCAACCAACGCCAACCTAGCCGAAATTGGCGCGCACCTGTTGATGAAGACGACATCCAGGTATCCCAGCAACCGCCAAAGCCGTGACGCAATCGCCCGCCTAGCCAACGCAAGCGCGTCAAGATAACTTCAGGGAAAATAATCCGAAGTCGAAACAAGCACTAGCCGAAATAGAGGATAAAATCAATAAAAATACACATGGCGCTACAATATTGCTTTGTGGTAATCGTTCCTCAGATGGTAGTTGAATTTTTCCACTGCTTGGACTTTAAAAAAAACAGAATTGCTCACAACACCTCCATCACTATGTTTTCGTGAGTCGCGAGTGCGTCTAACTGACGAACTGTGATTGAAAAGTAAATTACAAAATGTGATTGCCGATGAAATTGCTTCAACTCTGCCCTCGAACTCCTCACATTCTACTTCAATTCTACCTTCTCCAGATATATATTTATTTATATATAAAAGTATATATTTATATATTATATTTATTGATATTTTATTTTATGTTTTAAATTGCGCCATTACCCTCATTTTTAAATTAATTCTTTCCCCAAGGGTTGTCTGGAAGAGATTGCTGAAGCAATAAGACCGCCTTTGCATACTTGTGTGTTAAATGTTTTGTATTGTTGTTTCTCTAAAGTTTGTGTGCAATTAAGAGTATCTTATCTTCTCCAGTAGACTCGTCCGCCATTACGTCGCTACCGTCTCAAACGCGGGAATTCTACAAATCATTTAACGACGATGTTTAAATACCTACAGTAACAAACAAAAGATTGTTTTTCTTTGATCTCTTTATCCAACTTAAATAAATTGGTAATTATAAATCAAGGTTCTGCATATTTCAGTCTTTTATTTCTATCTGCATACATTAAAACAATGAATTTACATACCTACACACTTATAATTATAGACACTTACAATCCTACATTACATAAAATAACGGCCAGTTTCCCTGAAGGTGCCCATACACGGGACAATTATCGTAACGATTCGTCGCTCGATGTTAAAATCGAACGACAAATTGTACGTGTGTGGCAATATCGCATCCGATTTTGTGGTCGAACGATCGATTGGAGATCTCAACAGGCAACCCCGAAAATATCGATTGCGATCTGAACATCGTTCGATATATCGCACGTGTATGGCGTGATCGCATGCGATCATCGTCAGTCTACCTCTATCTTTCGCGCGAGTAGCACGTACGGTACCTACCTGTATTTTTTTTGCGATGTCGTGGAGCAAGGATTTCTTGTTGGAATTTATAGTTACTCCGAGAACACGAGGTTTTATGGAAAATAAAACACAAGGACTACCATAATCAGATGAAACGAATTGGATGCTATGAGGTATTACTTAGAAAAATGAAGGAAGTAGATCCCAGTGCGGACATAAGTAAAGTGCAAAAGAAAATTAACAACCTGCGTACTGTTTTCCGTAAGGAACTTAAAAAAGTAGAGTCTTCTCATGCATCGGGAAGTGGTACTGATAACATTTATGTACCAAAGTTGTGGTACTATGAGAAATTAATGTTTTTAAAAGATCAAGAGCAGCCATATGGAGCGACAAGTAGTTCAATGGATACAGTAAGTACACAATATTTATTATTTTTATATATTTATTATTTCGTATTATGTTTTATACATTTATAAAATTATTTATTTACTATTTCTAAAATTATTAATAAAGTCCTATGAAGTTGTTCTGCCAAGGTACAGATCCGGCATTATTAAAATAGTCTACAAATAATTCTCTTACTTGATTACCAGTATCGTTACTACGTAATGGTCGCCTTCGGAGTCCTAATAAATCACACCGGAGGCCTTCTTCAAATTCATTATTTTCAAAGTTCTCTCCATCAAATACAGTTAACGGTGTATAGGTGTTAGGACTACTACGGCGTAAGTAATTATGCAGAGCACAGCAAGCCATTACGATTTTTTTCATGTCGTCTAAATCCATGTTTATTTCTGTTTTTAATATACCAAACCTGGCAACTAAAATGCCGAATACATTTTCTATTATTCTTCTTGATCTAGATAAACGGTAATTAAAAATTCTCCTTTGAATGTTAAGTTGTTTTTTATTAAAAGGTTTCATAAAATTATTCCTTAACATAAAGGCTTCATCGCCTACGAAAACATAAGGCAAAGTCTTACCATTTACTGTAGTAGGATTTGGTAATTTTAAGGAATTATTTAAGAGGTTTTTGTAGAAGTCCGTTTCATTTATAACACCACCATCCGAGACTCTGCCGTTTGTACCAAAATGAAAATAAATGAACTCATAATTGGCGTTAGCAATGGCCATTAGGACTTGACTATGAAAATGTTTATAATTATAAAAATAAGATCCAGCTCCTGGAGGAGGTCTTATCCTTATATGTTTCCCGTCTACAGCGCCCAAACAGTTAGGAAAATCCCATCTATTTTCAAAGTTTTTCCCAATTTCGATCCATTCGTTCTCGCTTGTTGGAAACTGCAACAAATGAATAATTATTTTTTATTAATTGTTTCAGCAATCTGATGACGAGAGTATTGAAACCACCAGAGATGAAATCGCTTCACCAGGATCAGATATCGCATCAGTTGAAAGGTTTAGTGAGCCTCAACAAGATCGTAGTTTTAAACGCCGGAAAAACCTGTCAGTTTCCCAACATGTAGATCGAACGATTGAAACTATAGGCAATAAAATATGTGAAATAACAGCGGATGACAAGTTTGATGCCTTCGGTAAAAACGTGGCACATAAGTTGCGATCTTTGCCTACAAATCAACGCTTATTTGCGGAAAAAATTATAAACGATGCTCTATTTGAAGCCGAATTGGGTAATTTAAACAGACAGTGTTTCTTACACCTTCCCCCTCAATCCTTTCCTATTTGTCACTCACAAAAATTACAACCACTCTCTTCACAAGAACTCAATTTTCAAGCACGTGAGCCACTCATACTACAGCCACCCACACAAAGATTCGTTCACACAACTCAACCATCCACACAACAGGATCTCAACTTTCATACACGCGAGTCACTCATAGTACAGCCCCCCACACAAACTATAGTTCATACAACTCAACCATCCACACAACAGGAACTCAACTTTCATACACGCGAGCCCGAAAAAGAATCTCCAGTCCATGTTCACATACCAGATGACGCGCAAACATTTTATAATACTTTTTCTGTTGAGTGAAAGTAATTTTAGCCAATATGTTTAAGATATGTTATTATGTAAGATGTAAAACAATAATTTGTCGATAATAAATGTTTTAAATATATTTATATTTCATTATACCTAATTATCATCACCAACAGCGCATTATAATAAACTGCTATGGTAAATTATACTTGCCTTACAGTAATCCTTTAATGTATAGAAAATGGCTTCGCACGTTTCTGGAATGATCTTTCCCAAAGACTGGTGAAATCAACGTTGTAAATTTTAAATCTTCGTAAGTCCTTCCAGTAGCCAGGAAACGCAGTGTTGCAGTAAGACGTTCGTGAGGAGTAATAGCTTGCCTCATATTGGTATCATTTTTTATTATTCTGGAAGATACCTTATGCAAAAGCTCTAAGTATGTTTCCTCTGACATCCTAAGGTAGTTATGCCAATCTTTAGGATGAAAACGTAATTCCTCAAGAAGATTGATGTGAGAATATTGATGTCTTTTCAGAAGCCATCTCTTAGTCCATTCTCTCCTAGTCTTTCTTTTATTTATTGTAGAAAGTCTTTTTTTATATAAAATGAGCGCCAATGCGCTTAAACGAAGTAGTTGCGACTTCATCGCTCACCCACGTACGTGCTACACGTTTTCACTCCGCACAGAGACTGAGAATCGTACGATCACATCGTTCGTGTGTGACGGACGGAAATCGAAGGATAAAATAGTACGATTTTCTTGACGATCGATCGAAACAACAAATTGTCCCGTGTATGGGCTCCTTATGCCGCATTTTCATTAGGGGACATTTGTAGCGCGACTCTGTCGCTCGACACGAAATTCACGTGTCTCGCGCGATGTCGCCCGACGTCGTCCGACGTCGCTTGGGACATTTACGGGTCGCGCAACTTGTCGCTAGTCGATGGTCTGCGAGCGTCGACGCGCGCGACTTTCGTGTCCCTCGACAGTCGCCGGACAGGCTTTGAGTGGTGAAAACGTGTGTCGCTTTGTGTTGCGAAAATGGCAGTAGTGTGGTCCAACGAGAATATATTGACCCTGATCGAGATGTATCAAAATTCGCAATTATTGTGGGACACTTCACATCGTGATTATAAAAACAAAATTAAAAAAAATGATGCATGGGAATCTATCGCGACTACATTAGATATACCTAGAAAAGACGTCGAGGGAAAAATGCATAACTTAAGGTCTCAGTTTCTCAGGGAGAGAAAAAAAATTGCAAGCTCAAAATCCACTGGAAGTGGAAGTGGGGATGTTCACAAAAGTACCTGGTTTGCGTATGATTCGCTGCTTTTCCTAGTAAAAGGGTCGACAAGTTCAGGCAGTATGGACACTATGAATACTCAGGTAAGCTCCCGTTAATATTGTTTCTATTTTTTTTATTTTGTACCAGTTTACAAATCATTTTTTTTTGTGCATCACTGGATATTGAACTATAGTGTTATATATTTTTGGAATCTACTCATCATTTTCTAGTTGATGATAGTATACTTAATCTCATTTTCGAAAAATTTTTTCAACTTCAGTCTTTAATGCGGGACCATAGTCACCCCATCAATTTTTTTTTAATTTTACTAGCCTATGTAATAAGCTAAGGATTCTAACAATACCTCATTCATAAAAACCGTTCAGGCGTATAGAAGTTATGGTGGAATATAGGAACTCACATACATACATACATACTTGAACCCTGAAAACAATATACTCCTTTTTTCAAGCAGTCGTATAAAAATACAGCTTATATTCTATAGATAATCTTCCTTTGGTAATAAATGCACAATTAAAATCTCTGTAGTTTTTTATACAATTTATTTTTATTTCTTGTCTTTTGTTCTTCGCCTGCGAAACTGTGATTTAATGTTTGTTTTACACTGATTTTTTCCTTTTATAGTCATCCGAAAGTTCGGTGGCACTCGAAGAAATACCAGTGGCATCGCAAGTATTAACGCAACCACCAGAGGCATCAACGTCGCCGCCATTACCAACTCAACCAATACCGGTGCCGCTTCCAAATACTCAAAATAAAAGGAAAAAAGATGATCTGAGTGAGGTATATGAAATAATGAAGAGCGCAAAAGCCAGGATGGATCAACCAAAAGACGAATTTCAAGTTTACGCCGACTATGTAGCTTCTGAGTTAAGAAATATAAAGAATGAACATGCTGTGCTACAGGCGAAGTACTTTATTAATAATATCTTATTAGAGGCTAGGATGGGAAAATACAACTATGCAGAATACCAAACGGGAAGTAATTCAAGCCATACTCAAAGTTATGGATACCGTTCTGCTCCTCAACAGTCATCCTATTCGACAAATTCTGTTAATGATGATATAGTAACTGCTAATGCTTCTCATGTTAATAATGATAATGAAGCACCAACTGCACCAACTTTCACAGAATTACGACAAATTGAGAATATTGAAGAACTAGTTTCCCACTTTGAATCAGAAACGCAGAACAAAGAATAATTATAATACTTATAATAATACTAATAACGTTGATTTTCTGTCACTTAAACATAGATTTTTAAAAAATAATAGTTAATAAATACTTAAAAATAATGAAAACTTATTAGTTAGTAGTTTTTTTTATATGATGCTAAGTTTATTATCATTTATTCCTTGGTCTTTAGCCCAAAGCTATAAAAAACATCATTCAAATTTCTTGCAGCCTATGATTGAATAGTTTGCCATGGGACACTTCCTTGAGCACTGCAGAAATATTCAGCAAAGAGGTTTCTTATTGTCTGAGCGGATTGAGGAGGAGGTCTGCCTTGCCTACTTAAGTTCCTCATATTATTATTTGTCAACTCCCTTCGCCACGAACCTTCCACAACATTATGACCAGCGTCTTCAAAATCAAATGTGGTATTTGGTGTATACCTCGCGGTTGAAGTTGTATTACGTCTCAGGAAATTATGTAGGTACACGCAAGCCATTACAACTAATTCAGCATTTACTGGACGTAATGGGATAGCTTTACGAAATACGCGAAACACTACAGACATAATGCCAAAAACATTTTCAACAATTCTTCTTGCTCTTGACAGCCTGTAGTTGAAAATCCGCTTTAAGCTTCCCTTTTCATGAATGCCGGGGTAGGGCCTCATCATGTTTTCAGAAAGTGCAAATGCACTATCTCCCACTAGAACGTATGGTATTTTCGGACCACCTTGGACCAGTGGCTCAGGATCTGGTAAATTCAGTTGCTCTTCATTAAGTGCTTTATAAAATGTAGTCTCCTGGAATACTCCACTGTCAGACGACTTCCCTTTTGCACCACAATTAACATATACAAAGTTATACTCAGCATCCACAATTGCTAAGAGAACTAAGCTAAAATTCTCTTTGTAATTATAATAATCACTGCCAGAATTGGGTGGCGCTTCTAGTAACACATGCTTTCCATCTATCGCTCCGATGCAGTGAGGAAAATTCCATAATATTTCAAAATTACGAGATTTCTCTTTCCATTCATTTACATCGGTTGGCGTCTGAAATACAAGAATAATATTAATAAATTAACATACAATATTAAGTATCAATATAAAATTTAAAATACCAATATAGTTTACCGTAACCCTTACTTACGGTAAACGTTTATGGTATTATTACTGTAAGTAAGGGTACATGAGATTAAATAATATTAAATACTTACTTTAACAAAAGAATTTAATGCCTTTATCAATTCTTTGCAAACTTCTGGTATAGTATGACAAATTACTGATTTTGACACTCTAAAAGTATAGGACAATGAACCATAACTATCGCCAGTTGCCAAGTATCTCAATGTTATAGCGAGTCTGATGTGAGGGTCGATAGATTTCCGAAACTTTGTATCTTGCTTGACTACGGCCGGCCCAACCATATTTAAAAGTATCTCAAAATCGGTTCTAGACATTCTAGTAAAATTTTCGAAAGATCCATCGCGCATTCGAAGACTGGTTATTAAACTTGAACTTTCCCTTTGGAGCAAATATTCCCGGACCCACCACCTCTTTTTTTTACGTTTTGCTAATGTCTTCCGAATAATTATGTAAGCTGCACTGAACAACACTACTTCCTCGGGCGACATACTGATCACGACTGGCCAATGTGAACGAGTCATATGTCGCGGGACATTGTCCCACAACTTTTGCAGAGACAACTACGTGAATGTCGAGCGACAAGTATCTGCGACATGTCGCCTAGTGAAAATGCGCCTTTAACACTAAACGTCTTACTTGATGCAAAAGCCAATCGAACACTGTTGGGGAAAGACTTCTTAGAATCGGCAGGTATCATTTTAAACCTACCGCAACGTGCTTGGGCTTTTGCTGATAAACCGGAAGAAATGTTCGATTTTTTGCATCTTAAAAATGAAAAAATTACAATATTGAAAAAAACAAAGAAAATTAACTTTGAACTTTAACAATTAGACTTCATGCGTTAGTCGAACGAGTTGCACATGATTTCTCCTATACACGCAACACTATCGGCACTTCAAGAAGATGTTGGAGGTTCCCTAACAAAGAAACCGCGTTGGCAGCTGATCAAGCTAAACAAACCGCCACGTCTACCACGTCCTCGTGAACCGGCAGATCCAAAATGTACTATAAAGGGTGTCTGGTGGCAAATTTATATTTTTAAATACAATTATTTCAAAAAGTAATAAACGGTGCGGGAGGAGGGTGTTGGAATTATCGATCGTGCGGATTTGTCATTAACGATGTCGCAGTGGTCGAGTGAGAATCGCGCGTTCGCTGTGGAGACATTTTTTAAGAGTAATGATTCTTACGTGATTGCTCGTCGACAATTTTGTTCAAAGTTCGGTATTCTGCGAATACGTGATGGACCGAGTGTAAATTTAATTCGTTCGTGGGTGCAGAGATTCTGCGCAACTGTTTCGGCTATGAATGCCCCACGCCAGGGCCCAGTCGATCTTCAAGGACTCCCGAAAACATTGAACGGGTTGAAAGCAGTTTACGTGAAAATCCGCGGCTTTCAATACGGAAAAGAGCAGCCTCACTGGGACTTCCAAGAGCGATTATGCATGAAATTTTAAAAAAGGATCTAAAGTTCCATACTTTGAAAATACAAATCGTTCAAGAACCAAAAGAAAGTGAGTGATTTACGCAAAAAAATTTGTAAAACGATGTTGGAGCAATGTTGCTCTGTGAATCCCATTTTTTGGAGCGACGAGGCTCATTTTCAACTAAACGGCCACGTCAACAAGCAAAACTGCGGTTACTGGTCGCCAAGAACCCGCAACCCTCGTTTGAAACATCAAAAACCATTGCATTGCCCCAGGGTAACTGTTTGGTGTGCGTTATCCACGCATGGGATAATTAGACCATTTTTTTTCAAAAATTCTCGAGCACAGGCGACGAATGTCAATGGTGAAAATTATCGACGCATGATTATGGAATTATTTTGCCAAACGAGCTCATCCATCGTACTCTTCGCACACTTGGTTTCAACAGGATGGGGCGACTGCACACACAGCCAGACCTTCGATGAATTTGCTTCAGAAAATTTTCCCCCAAAAACTGATCAGTCGCTTTGGGGACATCCCATGGCCACCGAGATCGCCCGATCTAACCCCTATGGATTTTTTTATGGGGCTACCTCAAAGAGAGGGTTTATAATGAAAATCCCCAATCTCTTGTGGCTTTAAAGGAAAATATTAGTCGAGAAATCAGCTTAATTGAACCGAGTCTTCTGCAGCGCGTAGCACAATTAATGAACTTATGACGCTTAGGATTGGCGTTGTCTAACGTTTACAGTCAAGTTGTTTTGCGCGTGTTTACGTTTAATACCACGTTTATTCACTTTGCATCTTTTTTTTTACCAATTTGAGAACAACAGTGTAAAGGCCTATTCAAACCTGAGCGATATTCGCTGCCACTGTGGGTAGAGGTACATACCGCACGGGTTTCGCTCAGGTATTTAGTATCAAGTACCGCGGCTAGAGCGACCTGAGCGATATTCACTGCCGCTGTGGGTAGAGGTACATACCGCGCGGGTTTCGCTCAGGATTTGGTATCAAGTACCGCGGCTAGAGCGACCTGAGCGATATTCGCTGCCGCTCACTCCGCAAGCGGGGTTAACATGACAACAGTTACGCACGATATTCCTTAGCGAAAGGACGCGTTTGCGACATGGCGTCATCGAAACGAACGAATAACGATTCATTTATTGAGATGGTGAAGTGCAATCCAGTTTTGTATGATATGTCACTTACGGATTATAAAAATATATTTATGAAAAATAAAATATGGGATGAGATAGGAGAAAAATGTAACATAAGTGGTAAGTTTTTATCTTTTATTATATTATTATATTATCTTTCAATTCTGTACTAAATACGACTACCGCCATTAAAGAAGTTGACAAATTGTGTACGTACCCTATCGCCTGAAAGTTGCAAAGTTTCAAAATTTTGATATTCATTGTTCATTGCATTATTTTGTTGAGTAGTAAAATACACATTTTGCAAGTACATGGTATTGCAAGTTTTAGAGCGTAAATAATTATGGAGTACGCATGTTGCTTTTATCACTTTTTTAGCTGAAGACACTTTTAGGTGCATGGGTTTGAAATATATTCGCCATTTTTGAGCCAGTAATCCAAATGCATTTTCAACAACGCGTCTAGCTCGGCATAGGCGCTTATTGTATTCTTCCTTTCTTCTATCAACCCTAGAAACTCTTTGATTGAATGGTTTCATTACATGTGCTTGCAATCGGAATGCCTCATCTCCTATTAACACATGAGGTGTGACGTCATTAGTTCTTGGCAATAGTTTAGGCCTTGGAACATTCATAGTCCCATTATTAAACCTCCTTCCCATGACAGAGTTTTCGAAAATTCCACCGTCGCTATTTTTTCCAAAACCTCCAACATCGATACATAAAAAATTGTAGTGTGGTCCTACTATTGCCATAAGGATGACAGAAAATTTTTTGAGGTAGCAAAAATAATTGCTGCCTGAATTAGGCGGACAAACGATAGTGACATGTTTTCCATCAATACTGCCGAGGCAATTGGGGAATTGCCACATATTATAAAACTCTTCAGATGTTAAGTTCCACATTTCTTCTGTAGGAGGCTTCATGTATATGGGTTGTAATGTAGTCCAAATAACATCACAAACTTCATCAACAATCTCTGCGACAGTTGAGCACCCCACTCTATAACTGTTTGCAATACAGCGAAATGAATCTCCACTTGCTAAAAATCTGCAAAAAAAATAATATTTAATAAGCTTTTTTACTCAAGGTCTAAGGGCGTGGACCCGCCATCCATTGCCCCTTTCAGTCGATATTTCGCTGTTGATTCGATCGAATGAGGGGCAATGGACGGCGCACCGGTCGCGGTACCGTGGTGCGGCACGGCGCCGCGCCGTCCACCGGTGGCGATGCCATACCGTTGCACGGCGAACGGCGCCGCACCGTAGACATGGGTCCACGCCCTAAGCCATTTTTACTAAAAATTTGGTTTTTAAGATTCCTCAGTATTTATCACCTTACTAACCTAAACAAATACAGGGTTTTAAACTAGTCTAAGTATAACTAATGAATAAAAGTAATTGAATAGATTATAAATAAACTATATTTTTTACAGGCGATGAAGCCAAAATGAAATGGAAAAATCTACGGGACACTTATAGTAAATATTTAAAAACTACAAAAACCACTACAGGCCAAAGTGCGTTTAAATCTTACAGTCGTTACAGCAAATGGCAGTGGGCATCTTCAATGGAATTTTTAAAAGATCACATAGGATTTGCTCCAACTGATACTAATGTGGCAAGAGAAGAAGAAAGCGTATCTGATACCCAAAATATTACTGAACCCGAATCTTATAATGAAAATTCAACACAACGGTCAAGTTCAGTAGCATCATCCGAACGTTATACTTCACGTTCGGGTTCCAGAAAAAGGACTTCTGATAAAGTGATTACGTACTTGAATACAAAAGCAGATAAATTATCGTCGATTGAACATGTTATGCTTGGATATGCAAAAACAATAGACAGGTTTTCTGAGCGACGTAAAATTATAACAAAAATGAAAATAGCTCAAGTTATGATGGAAGCGGAATTGGAAGAAGAGCAAGAACGTAGTCTACAACGAGAAACAACACTGCGATCTTACTACACCACTGAGCCTAACACAAGCCAAAATGATCGTTGTATGTCTCAACAATCATGTTATTCTCGTAGTGAGCCTAACACAAGCCAAAATGATCGTTGTATGTCTCAACAATCATGTTATTCTCGTAGTCCCCAGTCTACTAATGATTCTGAACTGCAGTCTGCCCTGCGTTGTATTCAAGATAATGCTCTATCACCTCTAGCACCTTCACTGACTGGAGAAGGTCTCGATTACGAACACGAAATAGATTACGAACACGAAATAGATTACGATCAACAGAAACACTCAGAAATCAAATAAGAAGGTTTTAGGTTAAGATAAAAGTTGTGTTAATATTGTAAAAAATCAAAGTTCCTTCCTAGTTATCTAAAATAAAGATTTTCGTCAATTAATATTCAAATTTGTTTTCCTTACCTCAACGTTATTGCTAAGCGTTCTTCAGGGCATATGGGTTCTCGATATTTAGTGAATGATTTGCTGATATTTTCCTTTATCATATTTAATATTTCATCAAAGTTCTCAGTCGTCATTCTGAATACATTAAAAAACCGATCTTCATCCAATCTTAATCTTGGATATAAAGTGTGGAATTCCCCATGAATTCGGTGTTGTCTATTGATGTCATGGGTCCAAATTCTTTTCTTAACTGGTGAGTCAATTAAGGCTAATAAAAGTAAAACTTCCTCTTCATCACTATCCATCACTAAAATCAGATGCTCTGCAGAAATTACAACGTGACTGACGTGTATATTCTTTGGCGACTCAGAAATGACTAACTGGCGCAAATTTCTTACCTCTCTGAGCGAAACTCGACTACCGCGCGTTATTCTACCCACAAGGATAGCGAAATCCGTTTTCGTGTGAACAGTAATATTACCGCATACTTACTGGGTTTTCCCTGCCGCAGACGGTAGCGAATACCGCTTAGGTCTGAACAGTAATATTACCGCATACCCACTGGGTTTTCTCTGCCGCAGACGGTAGCGAATACCGCTTAGGTCTGAACAGGCCTTAAAAATGGATTCGGTAACCGTAAGTGATAAAGTAATTTTATATTATTTGTTACAACAACAATTAACTTCTTTCCTCATAAAAGATCCCCGCTGACTGTAAACTTTGATTTGTTACGTTAAAGTTAGTTAGATGTTGGATGGTAATTAAGAGATAAATAAATAATATTACTTGTTATGGGAATTTTATTAATGCCTTAACTAATTCCTGAGTCGTCGCAATGGTGTAGTTTGCGTAAACTCAAGCATTAGTTTGTTTATATATTACATTATAAGAAATGTACTAGAGCCTCATTAACCTAGTTTCATGGTTTAAGTAATTTCTATAATTTTTTATTCTGTAACCACCTTTTCTATTTTATAGGTAAAAGGTAAACCCTTAAGCAAAGAGAAGACTAAACCTCTTCTACAGCTTATTGAATCCAGCAAAATAATAACCACTAAGACCAGAAATGCTGCCAGCAACAAAATGAAACTGGATGAACGGAAGAATATAACTCATATATTCAATGCCACTGCTACCTCTTGTCTGCGAACACCTCAGCAATTAAGATTAAAATGGGAAAACCTAAAAAAGAATGCTCGGAAGCGTAGTACAAGAATTAGAATGAACCATATTCAGGTTTCTGTCTATAGTATAAAGATATGGATTATGTATATCTATTGTTTACGGTGAAGGAAAACATCGTGAGGAAACCTGCACGCCTGAGAGTTCTCCATAATGTTCTCAAAGGCGTGTGAAGTCTGCCAATCCGCACATGGCCAGCGTGGTGGACTATGGCCAAACCCTTCTCATATTGAAAGGGACCCGTGCTCTGTAGTGAGCCGGTAATGGGTTGATCATGATGATGAAGATGTTTTCTTGTATTTCTCACAGCTAGATAAACATATTTGAAAAAGGATTTAAGAATATCTACTGTAAAGAATCTACTGAAGCCTTTGAATACACTAGATACACTCTATTAGACTAGATGTGTTTTATGTAAATAATTATAGTAATGGTAGAACAATTTAAAGTTAAGCCAGTACAGAGTAATAATATATACATATTTTTGTTTATAATAAAACTGCATGCTTTAGTATATAGTGGGCTTATATTTTAGGTATATCAACTATTATTTTCAGATAGATGGTGGTCCCGCTGACTATATACCCCCAGATGATATATTGGACAGAGTTACTGGCATGCTAGGAAGTACTGCCAGTGGATTTACTGTGCCGTTTGGGGATGACAAAGAAATAATGGGGCTTGATGTTGGTATCATGAACGGTGATGGTAGTATTAGTGGGGATGTTGATGGTACTGTTGATGGTGAGGTATCCATAGAATCAACACAGAATATAGATATGATGCCAATATTTATTGACAATAGTGTAGAGACATTAGTCTGTAATGCTACTCACGATGTTTTGCAGAATAATGACCAAAAGATGATAACACCAAATAAACCAAAGAGGTTCACATTAAGTACACCTAGGACAGGTAATTATTTTTGTATTATTGGGTAGGTGTTTTAATATGTATGTTTTAATCATTTATAGCTCGGAGAACTGATGGACGTTGGGGTCCCAAGGTGCTGGAATGGCGACCCCGCACCGGTAAACGTAGCGTTGGTCGACCCCCAACAAGGTGGACAGACGACATCAGACGAGTCGCTGGGAGCCGCTGGATACAAGCAGCCCAAGACCGTGGCCATTGGAACTCCCTACAAAAGACCTATGTCCAGCAGTGGACGTCTATCGGTTGAAGTGATGATGATGATGATGATGAATCATTTATAAATTAATTAGTTTTGGGGTGTTATCTATAGAGCATACTAAAACTGTATTATTTTAAATCTAAGCAAAGTACAAGTGCACTGGACTGTCAAGGAATACATACAGCTAAATTGTAAATTTTAGAACAAAATACAGAGCAACCATAATTGTTCTGTATGTTGTCTGCCACTCAATTACACAGGACGTAACCTAATATTTGTTTATTTTTCAGTGAGCAAGAAATTTAGATCCGATGACAGCAGGACTTAAAAAAATAATGCCAGTGCTGAATATTTTTAAGTGAAAAAACAGTGCCTAGATGAGAGGCTAAAAAATTTATTTCTTGAAAACGAAAATTTAAAATTACCAAACAATAAACTGTTATTAGAAACAGAAGGATTCAAAGCCCTTGTAGGCTGATACAGGCAGGAATATTTGAAAAAGAGATTGTGCAATGTCTGCATCATTAAAATATATGTTCTTTAACAGAAACTATAATTATCGCTGAATGTGATACTTCTTTTTTAACCTGCGAGTAGCAGTTTTGAAGTGACCAATCATGCCGTCTGCTTTTGTTGCTTGTTCGAGGTCGGTCGCTAAGATTCTGTAATTCGTGTATAAATTAAGCTAAGGTTTACAATATAGAACATGCAATTGAAGATAACAATCGAGTTTTATTCAATTTGCAACCTTATATACCCTCGAATGTCAAGAAATATTCCAACCGCTTTTATTTATGTGCGGTAATGTATCACGTTATTATTACTCCATATCACATCTGGTTTCACCTAAAAACAAAAGGTCAGTATGGATAGGGTGACAGGACACGAAAAACACCGAGAAAAGACAGTGAAGGAGAGTGGACTACTGTGGGACAGAGAAAAGTTTGTCTTAGCCAGAATCTTTAAAGAACACAGAATTACCGACTTAATTATGTCGTAGACTTAATTAGCGAATTAAGTGCTGAAACGTTACAGGTTTGCCAAAAATTTCAAAACAGAAATTGGCGAATACAAAAAGCTTTGGAAAAAAATATTTCATATTGAATCATAAAAAAGTTTGAATTGTCCAATTGAATTGTCCAATGAAATTGAATTGTCCAATGAAATTACCCTAGAAAAATATCATGTTTGAATCCCGCTCAATTAATTTCTACAAATAGTCTCAATCGTAGTCAAACGAAGTAACTCTACTTCGTTTGACGGCCAGTGAAACGGTAGGATTATGCTTCAAAGGAACGTTTATTTCTAAATACGTCGACGTAGATGAGATGAGAGGGCAAGTAGAGAAGCACGAATTTCCAGTCACTCACACAATGCTCGCAGTGCTGGAAATTTAGGCATAGGAAAACTCACTTGTACTTTCAAAATATTTGTTCAAAATGTGACCAGAACAACGATAATCTTGAAATAATGATCTTTAAATGTATTAATTGTTCAGACAGACACATGGCTTATCAAAAATCAGATAAGTGAAGGAAAAGAAACTTAGAAATTTAATGTCAGAATTCAACTGTACACAAGAAAGGATAATTTATGCAGCGTTCGGCTGAACGTGAGCTTAGGCCACCGATAGGTGAAATGTCGGCGGCCCAAATTCAAAGGGTCCTAGACAATGTGGCGATTATTAAAAGGATTGACACAATGGTCTCTCATTTAAAGGGGACGCTTTTGCGCGGTCTCAAGGATGCTGCGGCCTCCATTCAAGAGGCCGAAGAGGCTTTGAGCTCGCGCATAGTTTCGGACGCGGCAGCTGCAGGCCGAAATCGCCCGTCTGTAGGCCGACAACGCCCGACAGCAGGCCGAAACGGCCAGACTCCAAAAGGAGCTGGCCACGTTGAGGTCCATCATCAAGAGTAGGCGGATACAGGGTTCAGCGTCCGCTTCCGCGATCGGTTGAATAGACCCACCGGCAGACGGGATGTGCCTTATCGGCACCGTCGGCCAGTCAGTGTTGCGGCAAATAGGTGATATCCTCAATGCCCGCTGTGCCGGCCTGGGGGACAGACTTCCGGTGAAACGCTTCCGGCTCCCGAATCATAAAAAAGTCTATCTTGAATTGTCCAATGAAATTACCCTAGAAAAATATCATGTTTGAATCCTGCTCAATTAATTTCTGCAAATAGTCTCAATCGTAGGAAGTCAATCGAAGTAACTCTACTTCATTTGACGGCCAGTGAAACGGTAAGGTTGTGCTTCAAAGGAACGTTTATTTCTAAATACGTCTACGTAGATGAGATGAGAGGGCAAGTAGAGAAGCACGAATTTCCAGTCACTCACACAATGCTCGCAGTGCTGGAAATTTAGGCATAGGAAAACTCACATGTACTTTCAAAATAGTTTGTCCAAAATGTGACAAGAACAACGATAATCTTGAAATTATGCTCTTTAAATGTTTTAATTGTTCAGGGGCCTTATCAAAAATAAAATATGTGAAGGAAAAGAAACTTAGAAATTTAATATCAGAATTCAACTGTACCTACCGACTTCACATATATGTTCCCCCGTCAATACATCAAGAGGAGGAAACGCAAGAAAGGATAAATTATGCAGCGTTCGGCTGAACGTGAGATTAGGCCACCGACAGGTGAAATGTCGGCGGCCTAGACAATGTAGCGATTATAAAATAGAATGATAAAGTACCTCTCATTTAAAGGGGACGCTTTTGCGCGGTCTCAAGGATGCTGCGGCCTCCATTCAAGAGGCCGAAGAGGCTTTGAGCTCGCGCACAGTTTCGGAGGAGACGCGGCAGCTGCAGGCCGAAATCGCCCGTCTGTAGACCGACAACGCCCGTCAGTAGGCCGTCAACGTCCGTCAGTAGGCCATCAACGTCCGTCAGTAGGCCGTTAACGTCCGTCAGTAGGCCGACAACGCCCGTCAGTAGGCCGTTAACGTCCGTCAGTAGGCCGACAACGCCCGTCAGTAGGCCAACAACGTCCGTCAGTAGGCCAACAACGTCCGTCAGTAGGCCGTCAACGTCCGTCAGTAGGCCAACAACGCCCGTCAGTAGGCCAACAACGCCCGTCAGTAGGCCGTCAACGTCCGTCAGTAGGCCAACAACGCCCGGCAGCAGGCCGTCAACGTCCGTCAGTCGACCAACAACGCCCGTCAGTAGGCCGTCAACGTCCGTCAGTAGGCCAACAACGCCCGTCAGTAGGCCGTCAACGTCCGTCAGTAGGCCAACAACGCCCGGCAGCAGGCCGTCAACGTCCGTCAGTAGCCAACAACGCCCGGCAGCAAGCCGAAACAGCCAGACTCCGAAAGGAGCTGGCCACGTTGAGGTCCATCATCAAGAGTAGGCGGATAGAGGGTTCAGCGTCCGCTCCCGCGATCAATTGAATAGACCCACCGGCAGACGGGATGCGCCTTATCACCGTCGGCCAGTCAGGAATGCGGGTCTCTCTTTATGAAGATGGGTTTGGCCATAGTCCACCACGCTCGCCATGTGCGGATTGGCAGACTTCACACGCCTTTGAGAACATTATGGAGAACTCTCAGGCATGCAGATTTGACGATATTTTTCATTGACAGTTGAAGCATATGATATTTAATTACTCAAGGAGTCGCATGTTCGCATCAAGAAGACAATATTGAACATTAAAATATTTTTGTATTGTATATATAAGCACGACTATACAATTTTTGTCAGTTTTGCGATGCAAAAATAAAATAAAAAAAGAGTCTTCCACGTATACTGAGTTAGCGTCTTGCACGTCGCTCCATTTCTTTCCATGGTGAAAATAACAGGGAGAGCTAGGAAAAGCTCCTGTAATCAAAAGTACCTACCTACCCATTCTCGAGTGTTTTTATTAGTTAGTTGATGCCGTGCTCAAGAGGTGATGTGTCCAATTTTTACAACATTTCAACTCAACTTTACTATTTAGGAACTGGGATTACGTAAATAGGAGCTTGCGGTTTTAGTTATTTATAAATTATAATGTATACAAAACAAACTTACCAATGCACTATTTCACTTCAATTACCACACACCAACAAAAGAACTTTACAAAAAAACTAAAATCTTCAATATTACACATCTATATACATGAGGAGCAACAGATCAAAGTGTTTTAACTCCGTTAATGTAACTTTTGAGATAAAAGCATAATCCATAATATTTTTAAGAGAGGACAAAAACAAACAACTTTGTATTGTAATAGGGTTTATTGGAAGTCAAATCAGCAAATAAAACTGAAATCCACATACTTCTTATTATTAATTATCAATAAAATTTTACATATTTTTTTGGATTTAATACATATTGATGCATTAACCATAAAATAATACTGTTTGATGTGGCACATTTGGGATTTAATACAGTTTGACATGGGTGTGAAGACTATTACACACTGAACTAAAATTTACTTATTTCATCCTCCTCTTCCAAACAGTCACACATTTCCTGCTGTTCTTGATTTGAATCGGTAACACCATCACCATCACTGTTTATAATTTTTTTGTAATATTCTAACTCCCCATTATCTTGCCATTCCTCTCCAAAACGTTTCTTCAGTAACATGTTTACATCATTTTTCTTTGCCTGATTTAGTAAATTATTATTGTTGATGATTGCAGGCTCTGGTATATTTTCAATTTTAAAACCCCTTTTCATAATTGGACCATAGTCTTTTCCAGTATCAGCATTGTAGAAATTTTCCATTTTGACATCTATTCTTGGTTTAAGTTGCCTTGTTGCTTTGTTTCTTACCATTGTCTTTTTTATATAAATCCTTTTAGCATCTCTGATTCCATCCATCTTTTTCATGAATTCTGATAGACTTTTTATATCCAGCGTATTCCATTCCTTTCCCAATTCATGGACTTTTCCTTTTTCAGAGTAAACTTGTGTATATTCTTTTCGTGTGATGATTTCTTCTCTCTTCTTCAATTCTTTTTCTACCACTCCAAAGACACGATCTGGAGGCATATAAGAATGCCCTCTTACAGGGTAGAACAAAACAACTTCCTCAATATGTACAGGAGCTTTAGTAAAAAGCCACCAACATAAACTATGAACGACATGCATGTTTTTGTTCTGCCCTCCGCAACCGTCACAGAACAGTCTCAATTTGGTCTTGGATTCGGCAAAATTGTATGTTTGTAGATATGATAGTATAGCAGAGGATATTTCCACTGAGCCTTTTCCGGCCTCCGTTTCTGTCCACGTAAAAAAATGTGAATCCTGCATATTCAGGTCAACAATACAAAAAGTATAAAAGTTTATTTGCCGAGCATAGTAAGCTTCACTAATATTCAGTTTAGGAAGAGGATGAATTTGTTGAAGATCGAAACAAAGTCTGACACTATCAGAATAGTCTGCTTTTAGTAACTTATGAAATGTCTTGGCACGTAACTTATGAGCTCCCAAATTGTGCATCAAACTGTTTTTCTTTTGTGTATCAGTTTCTGCTCTCATGGCAGACGCCATCCTTTTACAATAACTACAAACATCAACAGCAGGAGTTCCGAAGCCAATATTAAATTTTGTACAAAATATTGTGGCAAAGAAAGTTTTTTTAACTTTAAGATTTTCATTGGCTTGACTGTTGTAAATTTTGTAAAGCTTATTTATTGACAACGTGGATGGCAAATATATGCGCTTGCTTTTAAGGCGATTATAGTGACTTATACTACCCTCAAGTTTAGAAATGAATTCAATAACGGCCTGTTTTTTCTGGGCATACAGATGTGCCTTGTGATTTCCACCTCTCCGTTCATGAACTCCTTCACCACTAAAAACACCCTTTGCAATTGAGTTGATTCTGGTTTGAGAAACATTAAACAACTTTTGAAAAAACTTTGCACAAACAGGCATCATTTTCCCTTGTTTGACAGGAATGTAATACTTAACGGAGAATTTCTTAGCATTTCTGGACTTAGTTTTAGGCTTTGCTACTGGCCTAGATCGTTTAGTGCCTGAAACCCTTAACATGTATGACAATCGCCTATCCTGCTCAATTTTCGTATGGGCGTCATACATTTTTTGTTTCGCATAAATCAGGTAATTCATAGAAATCAAACAGCAAGAATACCGTTTTGTCGTATGTGTACATGGTGGATTAAAGGCTAACAAAGCCGGATCACTATCACGGTATCTGAAACAATAAACATTATGACATAAACAAAAACAGGCAAATAACCCATTAAAATAAATTACTATAAATGCTGTGATAAAATACACAAGTGCGAACAACACTTACCTTGCTTCTTTACGCCGAGCTCTTAGGTTTTTATTACGTGGCCGTTTTCGTGAACCATCCGAATGTTCTCCAACAAATATTGATTCTTCCATATTTACATACGATTATTACCATAAAATAATAACAAATCTATTTTATTATTCAAAAAACATTAACACAACAACAGTGACAACATAACCGCCAATGTTTCCTGTCATATTGACATCGAGTGACAAGTGACCACAAACAATATAGTTTGTTGCGTTCAGAAATGACTTGTACTTGATGTCTATGGATGTAACACACTTTGTTCTAGCGACAAAATTTAATACACTTGGATATGGCAACGAACCTGGATCTAATATCGTTTGAAACGGTGACTACTTTTGGTTCTTTTTTATAATAAAAAGTAATACAGTTTGATGCGTCATAATTTGACATAAGTTTTCAAGGTTTGAAATAGATAAAAAATCCGTTCTGTATTAGAATAATTCGGTAGGTGGAGTTAATACACTTTGATCTGTTACTCCTCACATATAATACATGTCTTCATGTAAAAAAAAAATCATGAGTAAGAACACTTCATTCAAATATAACATTTGCGCATAGGGCCAATGTACATAATCTCAGAAATAAATATAAAATAAATATTTGGCGGCCAAGAACTAAGACCTATGGTAATAAAAACATATTATTGTGTGAGGGTGCTCATTACAAAATACCATAAAAGTAATAACACTAACATCTTTAAAAGTAAGCTAAAGAATTATATATGACGGCAATCAGAGAGCAGCGCCATCCAGTTTTGGAGTCATGTACGACAGACAAGAGAGTGGCATCGGCCCCTCTCTTTACGCAACACTAAGTGACGTATGCAGGTTCTTATAAGACTCACCGGCGCGGGACGGCGCATTGCATAGATTGCACTCGGTCGGGTCGGACCGGTGGTTGAGCTGCGGTGGTGCATTCGTACTTGGTGGAGCGTATAGTCTGCTCCTTATAAATTACCATAATTATAATTGTAGTTCGTTTCTACCAAGAGTGTCTGGTCTCTTTGCCCGAAACTACCCACGTCTACCTAAATTACCGACAAAGACACGCACCCGCCCGTAGTCATCCTACATATAGTAGAAAATATTGATAAGTTTGTCATAACATAATGCGTGCATACGTTCTGTTAAGATTTTAAGAATTGCAAGCATATTATCTCTTTTTAAGTGAACAGTATGTTCGTTTTGAGAAAATAAATAACTTTAAACCGAAGAAGCTTACAAGAAAAATTCATAGATGATTTTGATGTTACATCTTATTGTGACAACTGCTGTGGTCAGCAAAAAAATGAATATATGACTGCAATGTACAAGTCTGTGACCCACATAATAAAGGTCCACTTAAGAAAATGAGGGAGATTCAGCGCATTCTGTGATTGAACGTAATATTTCAAGGTCTCTGAAATCCGCACCACAATATTTACGTCCCCGAACAATACATAACATCGATATGAACCGCAAAAAAAAGGAAATTCATACAGGTTCCAGAAATGTGATAGCTGTCGTCAAGTTATGACACGAGAGAATAATGAATACAGTCTTCACCTGGCGCAGAATCTTCGATCGATAGAAGCATCATTTGCAGTTCATTAAGTGAAAATGGTAAATTCAAATCTGAGTGTTTTTAATTGTTGTTCTTAGACAATGTTGTAGATAAATGTAGCCATGGGACATTCAGGTACGTAAGGAGGACAAAAGCTATTGCTTTGCTAGAACTGGAGGTATATTACTCTGTTGTGTCTTTAAATGCATGTCTAAACCCCGCTAATATTTTGCCAATCAATTGATGGTTCATTCAATACCTTCCTTCATACTATTTTTAGCCCAAGAAGTTCTTTAGTATTGCTTGGTCTAAATTTTCATTAGTCATGTCTTGCCTTTCCGATTCCTTTCTTTGATGAACTGCTTTGGTATACTCTGCATCCCACCATGGTGGCGATTGAATACAATCTTGCACCTCATCTTTTTAATGGGAAAGTTTCATTTGCAGCTGCAATTAATGCTGTGGTTAATGCTAAGAGCATATATGGAACATATTTATTGTCAGCTCAACAGCGACTCTGTACAAATTTCATTCAGTTCTGTCAAATTATATTTTATGCGTTGTTCTCTTGCCATGCTTTGGAGGTTTTGCAAAAAGAACAATCAATAGACACGCTAATTCAGCATTTCGGCGACCCTCGCTCGGAGGAATGCGTCGCCATCGAAATGGAATCGCTGAAAATAAAAACTGGCGAATCATTTACCGATTTTTGTAAACACATTCAACACGTACGTAGTATATTAATTTCAAAGGTTAATAGGCTAGATGATATGTCGCTGAAAGAGTCTAAAATTATAATCTACAACAACCTATCACTCAATGTATTCCTATATAACTTACCTGAACATTTAATCTGTATAGTGAGTTTAAAAAATCCTAGAACATTAGAAGCAGCTTTAGAGTACGTAACCGAGGAAGTTAATTTCCAATTCCAGTCCGACTCTAAAAATAATATAAAAAGATCTCATCAAAATCAGTTGAATCCAAGTTTCGTACCCTTAAATGCATAAAGTAGTAAAACTGCAACATACCATTCAAACGACCATAAAATTATTAGAATGAGTTCAATGCATGCTGTTGCAGGATTATTACTATCATGGTGATATATTTAATCGAGTGGCAACACACTTTTTTTCTTCACGACTGTCAAATTTAAATTGATTTTGACAAATCAAAGCCGATCGTAATTTTGGAGCGGATGAAAATTGTGTATTTGCTTTGCAGTGTAATTATTTGGTTTACGAAGGTACGTTCAAACAAAATTAGTTATTTTACGTAATAATTCATCTTCTTTTCAGTACAATTTATAAGTTATAAAAAAAACTTTTGGTGTGTTCGGAAATTTTGTTTATTTTGTTGTTGTAAATCTGCAACAATATGCATTTACTAGAAAATGTCCCTGTTTAGTTACTAACTATCACTTTTATTGGTTTTCAGATGCCATACTTGAATCAAAAGCAAATAGAAGAGTATTTAGCTCTAATAAATGATGGAGAGATTTCGGAAGATGATCTTGAGGACTCGGATACAGAAGGTAATGAGAATTTTTATGAAAATGGAGTCGATTTGCTTCACGATCTTGAGAGTCCATTAGAAGAGGAAAATGATGACCCCGATAATGATCCATTCATGGCAGGAGACCCGCCATTGATAAATGAAGCTACAGCAAATGATCAAGTGCCACAGGTTCCATTCCCCTCAACAAGTCAAGCTAGTCGCCGAGCAACTATGAGAGGACTCGTATGGAAGGTAAAAAAAATTGTTTTGAATTCTGACCAGACAGCTTTTCATGGAGACACTACATACCCACCTGAACTGAAGGATGAGGCTACTACTGGTACTCCCTATAGTATTTTTTCACATTTTATTACATCAGAAATAGTTCAAAGGATTGTGGAAGAGTCTAATTTGTATTCCGTTCAAAAAAATGTGACTAAACCATTAAATTTATCTGAAACTGAGCTAAGAAAGTTTATGGCGATACTGATATACATGTCTGTTATAAAATATCCCAATGTACGGCTATACTGGTCAAATACTGTAGGTTTTCAACCAATCAAGGACATAATGACTGTCAACCGATTTGAGACTATTCGTAGATATCTACATTTCAACAATAACGAGAAACATTTACCCAAGGAACACCCACAACATGATAGGCTCCATAAGATAAGGCCTATAATTAGCCATCTAAATGAGAAATTTGCTTTAGTTCATATGGAACAAAAACTCTCAATTGATGAACAGATGTGTGCCACAAAAGTGGCACACTTCATGAAGCAGTATTTACCTAATAAGCCCCATAAGTGGGGGTTTAAATTATATGTGATGTGCAGCGTGAAAGGTTATGCTCATAAATTTGAAATATATACTGGCCAAGAGAATGAACGGCTTCCAGATGAACCAGATTTTGGGCCAGTGGGAAATGTTGTAGTCCGGCTTGCTAGAGGTGTCCCAAGGCATATAAATCATAATATAATTTATTTTGATAATTTTTACACCTCTGTACCTTTAGTTACCTATCTTGCCAAACAAGGAATCTATAGCCTAGGTACTGTGCAATCTAACAGGCTAGTGAACTGCAAACTGCCGGACAAAAAAACAATGATGAAGAAATCTGTTCCTCGTGGAACTTATGAAGAGCAGATGACTGAATTTGACGGTATTGATTTGACAGCAGTTACTTGGAAGGACAATAAAGTTGTAACTTTTCTATTCATATGTTGGAGCTGAACCTGTGGGCCAAGTAGAAAGATTTGACAAGGCAAATAAGACTAGAATTAAAATTTCATGCCCACATATAATAAAGGAATATAATGCCCATATGGGCGGAGTGGACCTAATGGATAGCTTTATTGGGAGGTACCGAATTGCAATGAGAAGCCGAAAGTGGTATCTTCGTATCTTTTACCACTTATTGGACATGACGGTAATAAATTCTTGGCTTGTGTATAAAAATTTAAAAACAACTGAAGCCAATTCATCAGTTCTAAACCTATGTAACTATAGACTGGAACTAGCTGAGGTATTAGCCAAAGTAAATAACTCATTTGAACTCTGCAACAAAAGAGGAAGGCCAAGTACCAGCAACAGTGTTGAAATGGAAATACAAGCAAAAAAAAGGAGAGGACCAGCTCAACATATTCCTCCTAAGGACATAAGGACTGATAATGTTGGTCACTGGCCTGGTAATTGTGTTCGCAGCAGATGCAAAATGCCTGGATGCAAGGGATACACGCAAAACAGGTGTGAGAAGTGTGGAGTAGCTCTTTGTCTTACCACAACCAAAAATTGTTTTAAAAATTTTCAAAAGTGAGTGCATAGTGTTGTAGTTCTGCAACAAATGGTTTTTAATAAAAATAGCTATGAAAATAAAAAAAAACTATTTTTTTTATTATTTTTCCCTAAATCAGCATATTCATGGCTCCAAAATATATTTTTTCTCGGCCTAAAAATAAAATCATGCATTTAAGGGTTAACAAAATGACCGTTGCAACGTTCCGTTACACACTTTTTTTTGTAACTAATTCACAAACCATACCAAAAACATATAGCTGCATTTCGTTATACGCAATTTTTAGTGAAATATATTTTTATCGTAATTAATTTAAACTGAATTTCCGCCATCTAAAAACAGTGTATAAGGTTCAAGTTTAACCCAGACAAGGCTCCTAAGCTATAAACATAAGTAAAATCGAGTACCGGATATCTATACCCAACCCAAAATTCAAACTATGTCAACGGATTTTTAAGATTAGAGGCAGTACATCAATCTTGCATATGCACCTTAAAAATTTTCATGCCGTAATTCGAAGTTCTTGTACTGCTACGACAAGCAACAGTAATGCTTATGACGATAATTTGCCTTTGGTCAAACGTCAAAAAATTACCGATGATTTTAAAGTGAAGACTGGCTATAGTAGGTTATTGCGAGAATGGTTTCCTTGGATGAAATTGCTTTTAGGCTCTTTTGCACATCCGAAGATCTAAAAAAACTTTTGCGTAAAGGAGGGTATACGAAACTGTCAAATTCACAGTGTCACAGAAAATTTTTTATACAGCTACATAATGAATTTTCAGTCACCGGCTGATGAAGTTTTTTATAAGCCAACTAAAAGTGAAATAGAAAAAGTAATTTGCAGAACCGTTGAAAGCTGTAACAATCATACAGAAGTACCTGACAAATCGCATGAAAGTTCGTCCAGAGAACCAGAATTTTCCAATCAAGACATGTCTTTTCGAAAGAAACTGGCATTTCTTTGAATTTTCAAGTTTTATTGATTTTTTAATGTTTTCTTGATTAAAGTTAATTTAAATAATTATATAATATATTATAGTAATTATAGTAAAATATGTACCTGTGATTACTCAAAGTCCATCCAGCATCACTTGAAAATAATTGTTTAAACTGTGTTTCCATATAAATTTATTTTGCCACATCATTGCCTAACTGTCACTGATTCTATCATACATTTCAAATTTACAAAAACAACAACTTAACCCTTCTTCAAAACCTTTATTCAAATAAGGGAAAATATATTACCACATCGTGTTTTTTTAAATAATGCACTCTAACTTTTAATACGGTTACACTAAAGGTATAAATATAACATATTTATAATCTATAATAATTTGTTTATCTATTTTATTTCATTTGACAACCTGTCAACGTCATTTCTCAAAAGTAACAAACTCCACTATTTTTTGTTTTTTAAACTTTCATTTTGTCTATGGACTTTACTTCCATGTACTAATTTCACTCTGCATTAAAAACAACTCCAATAGAAAAATGACTTTTAAAATATGACTCATCATCAAACATAGCAATCTCCGTAAACGCACCTGTCAAAGTCAACAATCTCAGTTTTAATAAGAATCCAGTATGGCGATTTTGTGTTTTTGGAGTTTGGTTATTGTTACGATATTTTGATTATCAGTAGATAATCTTATTATTTTTAAACTAAATACATTAAATTTTACATCATGGAGGTTAATTGTTTGCCCGTGGATAAAAATAAATCCAGAAAACGTGCCAGACAACCCGAAAAATGGAAGGCAATTATTGCCAAAGCTAACAGGTAAGGACAGGGCCGGATTCGTTATTAATGAATAATCATCATGTTAATGGTTCAAATAATTAATTGATATTATAATTTTTAGTAAATAATGTATTATGTATTTTGTAGATATAAACCGAAAGCGATGCCGGAAATTACTTGTGATTATTTTAACGGATGGTATAACCCTTTCAGGCCCGTCAAAAACGATCGTGCACATATTTTTTTTTAATTCCCGCGCCTTTTCGAATCATCTTTGTAGAACGACACCCGCACCACACGATCGTGCACGAACTACGCTACCTATTAAAAAATAGTTTTCGCGCGTTTTGCTAGTCAGTTGGCATCGGTGACGTGACAAAGATGGCAGCGTTTTTCAACGATGGTAGCGGTAATCGTAAGTATCAATTTTTTGTGCAAAATTTAATGAAAACATTATGATGTTGTTATTATTTCGTAGTCATAATCTTTATTTACGCATTTATTAAGGTTTTACTGTAGGTACATAAAATTTTTCAATCAAAATTATACTTTGACACACTATAATCACGATCGTGATATATGGGTCTATCTCCACTTTAGAAGGTTTTAGTGAAGTACCGTTATTTGTTCAATTTCTAAACAATTATTTTGTTTTTGGCAGGAGTCGAACTAACCAGCGATTTAGTTTTACATCTACTTGGAGATGGCAACAATTCTGAGGTAGAAGGCTTAGATGAAGATGAAGATTTGTCTCTCCAAAGGTCTTCGAACCCGAATCCTGCGGATGAAATTCCTACTGCGCCATCCGCAATAGCAACTCCGCCTTTACGTCGAGCACGAACTACTGCCAATAAACGTTCGGAAGTCAGAAGAAGAATTTGGAAACAGATACCATTCAACCAAAAAGAGCATAACTATCTACCTCGAGCTCGTCCACTAACAATTCGAGGGCCCATAGAATATTTTAATGATTACTTTGATGATGACTTTTATGAACAATCTGCTTTATGTACCAATAATTACTACATGCGTCGCACAGGCCGTATTCTAAATACGAATCCTGCAGAACTAAAAAAGCTTGTAGGCATTCATTTGATCATGGGAGTTATCCCATACCCACGTTTGTTCATGTTTTGGCGAGATGGGATGCGACTAGACATGGTGGCGAACATCATGGCCAGAGAAAGATTTAAGACGTTGCGTACAGCTTTGCACGTCGTGGACAGTGACACAGCTCCACCAGGTAATAACACACTTTGGAAAGTCCAACCTATAATTGACCGGGTCAAACAAGCTTGTGACCGATTGGAAAGGCAGGCAGGTTTTTATTCTATTGACGAACAGATGCTCCCTTTTAGCGGCGTTTGTCCTCGCGGTCTACGACAGGTGATCAAAAGTAAGCCTCGTCCCCAAGGTCTAAAAATTTTCGTGGCCACAACTCGTGAAGGTCTTATGATAGACTTTGAAGTGTATAGAGGTGCTAACACTCCGTTTGGCGACAGAGCTTTGGGGGTTGGGGCGGCGGTGATCTTGCATCTCTCGAAATCAATTCCAAGAGGGAGCTGTATTTATTTTGACCGCTACTTTTCTTCGATACCTTTGCTTGAAAAGTTGAATATCATTGGACTGCACGGTACAGCGACGCTTATGATGAACCGAATACCAGAACGTAAAAACATCGATTTTAAACCTGATCGTCGAATGAAACGTGGTGAATCACAGCAATTCGTCTGTGACGATGTGGTTGTCGTTAAATGGATGGACAACAAGTCGGTGCTAGTGGCATCAAATTGCACTTCTGCAGACGACACCACTTTTGTTAAACGCTGGGACAAAAATTCAACAGGATTTATTGACGTTGCCGCACCAAAAACCATTGCCAATTACAACAAGCACATGGGTGGTGTGGACATCCTTGACCAATCTATGGAATACTACCGCACATTTATGAAAACAAGAAAATGGACGCTAAAGGTAATACTCCATTTTTTTGATTTAGCTGTATGTAATGCCTGGCGCCTGTACAAGATGGATTGTGCAGCAGCTGGAATCCCAAAAACCATGGACTTACTAGAATTTAGAATGCAAATAGCAGACGGACTTACCAACGCACCTGTTCGCCGAAGGAGGACTGCAAGTAGTGATGATGACCGAGATGAGGCCGTTGAAAATTTAGTGCCAAACGTGCCAAGATTTAGAAGATCCAATCAACCTTCTAAAGCTAAACGATATGATGGCTATGACCATCTCCCAAGTTTTGAGGGAATCGACAATCCTCGCTCATGTAGATTGGAAGGCTGTACCAGCCGATCTAAGATAAGATGTGAAAAGTGTGACGTATACCTGTGCCTTACGAGAAAACAAAACTGCTTTGCAACTTACCATAAAAATAAATAATAGATTTTAATAGTAATGAATGTGATTGACGCAACCATGAAGACTGATATAGCCAGATTAAGGGTTAAGACTAAGTAAATTGATTGTTTAATAGTCACAGATTAAGAAAGTGATTAAATATTTTAATAAAAACAATTTTTGTAATAATTATTATTAATGTTTTATTTACTATCAAGATAAAACCCAACAACTACACGATCGTGCATTAGTAAGGTTTAAACCCAAACGTCACGTTCGTGCAGGGGTAGTTACTGGCCCTGAGGGTGTTTTAGATTTTTTTTATTATTTTTTGCACAAGCCTTTCAATCATGTCAACACATCTTCCTAAATAAATCACAACAATTTAAAAAAAAAAAAATTGGGCTTGAAAGGGGTATATGTAAAACGTTAAAAATTTACTGATATTAAAAAATTACATGAAGTTTTTTATAAAAATAGTAACAACACCTATCAAGATGCGTTATTATTAAAACTCTGTCATACCGCTCCAACTAAAAGAAGAAGACCAAAGAATGATAAGCATTCCAGAAAATGTTTTATCACCAAGTTCACCGTTCCAGCTCATTCCACTATAGAGCAAGAGCCCGTGAACCCCAGACCTTCGTTATTTTATAAAAGCTGAAAGTTTGTCAGCGCATGCTCCCAACACAGGTAAGAACGATGGACTATTGTGGAGTTTGGGTTGCCGTGGCTTTGGCAGGTAAACGGTACTAAAGGTGTGTAAAATACCGATCTAAATTCATCAAATAATAAAGTGTGATTTTTTGGTATTACCTTCAGAATATTATTAAAAATCACGTTATTGATTGCCAGACACTTAACATCGTGGCAACCCCTTATTTTGTAGATATAAACCGAAAGCGATGCCGGAAATTACTTGTGATTATTTTAACGGATGGTATAAATGTAAAACGTTAAAAATTTACTGATATTAAAAAATTACATGAAGTTTTTTATAAAAATAGTAACAACACCTATCAAGATGCGTTATTATTAAAACTCTGTCATACCGCTCCAACTAAAAGAAGAAGACCAAAGAATGATAAGCATTCCAGAAAATGTTTTATCACCAAGTTCACCGTTCCAGCTCATTCCACTATAGAGCAAGAGCCCGTGAACCCCAGACCTTCGTTATTTTATAAAAGCTGAAAGTTTGTCAGCGCATGCTCCCAACACAGGTAAGAACGATGGACTATTGTGGAGTTTGGGTTGCCGTGGCTTTGGCAGGTAAACGGTACTAAAGGTGTGTAAAATACCGATCTAAATTCATCAAATAATAAAGTGTGATTTTTTGGTATTACCTTCAGAATATTATTAAAAATCACATTATTGATTGCCAGACACTTAACATCGTGGCAACCCCTTGCCAGACACCCCTAATGTTCATGAAATTATAATTCTACTTATGTTATAGTATAAAAGCTGATTTTTATATATAATATTTAGGTAATAATTAGATGATGTTTCCTCATCAGCCAGACATTTTTGATAGTTCCAACCCCTTGCCAGACAATGATGTAGGGTCGCTGTAGGAGCGAGCGCGAGACAGTATATGTATGGTGGGTGCGAGTGAGATGGCGAGATAGGTCTATCGCGATCCCTCAATAACAGATTATAAAAAAAAAACCAAATAAATAATACTCAAAAATTTAATTAAAAATATATTAATGACATTACAAGTTATTATTATAGTGTACTAAAGAAAATATTATTTTATTCATTATCATCATTATAATCAATGTTATCATTTTCTTCGTCACTGTTACTCCATTCCATATCGTCGTCTTCTTCTTCTTCGTCAGTTTCTGTAGAAATATGAAAAAGTTAATGGGATTGAAAATATCAAAAAATAATGTATAATGGTTTAAAGTAGTATTATACCTGAGACAGTTTTCAGTGATTCTCTGACGAAATTTGGCAACTGATCACCTTCGAACCATTTAAAATGGTACTGATTATCTTCGAGAACCCAACCATTATTCTCGGGTTGATAAATTGTTGGGATTTGCATTATTCCAAATGCTAGACACATAGTTGGCTCCCAGAAATTGTTGTAGCAGCTCGGATTTACATGGTGGCAGACTGCTAGCATCAAAATTTCGTAGTTTTTTACGGCTAAACGCTTCATTAATATCTGAGACCTGATATGTATTAATGAATAGTTGAAGCCATCAACATCAGTTATCGAACCAACATTGTATACCTCACATATAAACCGTTGAATAATATCAAAAGTGCTTTGTTGTTCATTATTATTTTCGAATAATTCGTGTTTACCGAATTTAATGAAAGCTGTTTGATACTCTTCCGTTTTTTTTTAAAATTTTAAAAGGCCTCAACTTTCCTTTTCGGAAAAATGCAGGATTATAATCACAACCTGTGATCGCATGGAATCCTGGTAAGCTCTTGCAAAAAGATTTTCCTAACTTTACGTAAATCTCTGTGAGGTCTACGTATCTCAACTTATTCCCAGTGCCTATCAGCATCCAAATATGCGAATCATTTTGTAGATGGTGCATATGTCAGTGTCGACACTTCTGATCACAATATTTACTTGATTTGGAATACTGCACGCATGATAGACTATTATGGTATCAGCCTCTTCATGTTTTGGACATGATAACTCTTCTACAACCCTTGTTACTACTTTGTTAGAAGCATCAACAACAAAAGAATGGCACTGTTTAGAATTTATGTGAATAGTTTTTTTTCCAATAAAAGGTATTATTTCATCACTGGCCCAATGTAAAATTAAAAAATCCACCAGAGCTTGTTTGAAATTTGATATTTTCAACTCTTTCGCAAAATCACTCGGACGTGTTTGATCAGGTCCAGTTATGGTGTAGCTCAATTGTGCTGATTCTAATCGCTGAGAATGTTCGTAATCTTTGATCGATGGAGTCAGGTATTGATCAAAAATAACGTCAATTCTTAGCGCTTCGAACTTGGTGACCATTTGCAACATTTTCTTAGAAATGCCTCCAAACTTGTTTGGAACATTTCTCATGGTGTGTAATAAAAAAAACCCATCAATTATTACGACATCTACAGTAGGTGGTGGCTGATGCTGGACCTCCTTCTCCAAACACTTCATTAAGGCAGATTTATCCGTCTTACAAATAGTACCATTTAAATGACACATAGATAAAGGCACATCAGTGATCTGGTATGAAAAAATTTTTGAGATATCCACATTGTAATCCATCGAGATCCCCAGCATACGACCAAACAAATCTCGTTGAATTTTTACCTCTTCAATTGCACCACCTATTTTAATTTTCTTCTTTTTTTTCCAAATCTTTTGAAAAATTATTAAGAGCTGTTCTTTTAATAGATTTTTCAAATCGACTAATGTCCGTATGACATTCAGAAACAAACGTATTCCGAAGACAATCACCATTTTTTTCTATATTAAGAAGAAATGACGCTACCAGTTCTGATGCAGCTTTACCAGATGAAATATTTATTAAATGATCTTTTGGTACTTCCGAGCTGAAGGGATTAAGAAACTGTTCAAATGTTTCAAGAAATTTCTTTAGATTTTTAATATTTTTCTGAATATTATGCTTATTCAAATCCGAAGAAACATCTTGGTGAGTTTGTAGTCCCAATTCTTGGTAAACGTAACTAATTACTGTCGATCTTACATCATGGTTTCGAGCCCACCGTTGACGGGCTGAAATTGAATTAGTAAAGTGTATAACACCTGTAAGTCTTCGTGCAGCATCTGCATTGATAGTCTGCTCTAAAACCAGATCAATGGGTTGCCTTGAAAATGGCTTAGTTGTCCTTTTAATGCCGAAGTAACCCTGTTGAAATCCTTCAAATAAATCAGGATGGGTATCTGCTACTTTTATCAAGTTATCAACATATTTCACGGTCCATCGAGCATAATTCTGTTGATTACAGATAAAAAATAAATTTGTTATTTTAGGTAAAACTGACTTGAAAAGTTCGAAGTCTCCAACACGTATGCTTCGTGATAGTTGTAGGTAATGATTGATGAGATTAATATAAATTACATAAAATTGTTGAGTCTTTCCATACTCGCCATTGAGACTTCGTTGTTTATAAACACAGTAATTATTGATCAATTCTTTCAGCTCTTCATGTTCTATGTTAAATGATGATATTTTACAGTTTTGTAGTCAGTGAAGTTCTTCAATCATATCATCTGTTACGGACGTGTTACTCATTTCCAGAAAAGATTTAAAATGTAATATTTCTAATCCTAATGTCACCAAAGGGTGCAGTCTTTTGCAGCGATTGAAATGCTTGCCGTCAAGAAATCCATTCACTGAACCATTCGCCAATAAGCCACTTTCCACTATTATATTTGTTAGTCCACAGTCACTGATCACCTTACCAACTGCCTTGAAATAAGCCATCATGATGTGAAACGGTCCTAAATGTATAAATAAATTGTCATATGTAGGTTTTTCCGTTGCTTGAATTTGTAGAGCGACTTTGGCTATAGCCAAGTCATATGTTACTTGAATGGATGATTGATTTAACTCTTCAGCAATTTTCTTACTTTGTTGTATGGTTTCTAATACTACAGAATTACTTGTTGGTGATGCATTTATCGGAGTCAAATAAGATATGTGTTGTTTGCAAGTTTCAATATCATGAATCTTACAGTTAAAACCAACCCACATTGAAATATCAGGCAATTCTAGTGCATGACTAATAATCCAGATATTATCAATTTCTGTATACAATTGTAAATTATTAGGGAGTATATGTTCAATTTCATCAGCCGTTATCTGCAATTCACTTGTCATTTTTGGTTTTTTTGGATAGGGAATTTCTTCTGAAGCTATTGCCTCAAAAGTTCTTCGTCTCCTTTTCCTCTTCTGTGGTGAATTGTCTCTACTAGTGCGAACTGGTGCCTCGGATATTTCAGATTCTTCAGATGTATTGAATTCGATGTTCTGATAAATAATTCCGACGGTGTCATGTAAAGTGTCCTTCCCACTAGTAGTTTCAACAAAGCGGTCAAAATTATCATAAGCCAGTCCAGTACAAAGTTCAGGTGTTTTTTTAATTTTTTCGGGGCATAAATTTGACTTTTCAATGGAAGCATAGGTGGTTTCTGTTTCAAGTTCTTCGACACTTTGATAGCTGATACAATGACCATATCTGTTGACTATATCTACAATTTTTCTGCTACT
This sequence comes from Lasiommata megera, assembly GCA_928268935.1. Taxonomy (NCBI): domain Eukaryota; kingdom Metazoa; phylum Arthropoda; class Insecta; order Lepidoptera; family Nymphalidae; genus Lasiommata; species Lasiommata megera. Next base: position 3,142,006 of record OV743333.1, read on the forward strand.
CGTTAAACTCTTCAAAGTCATACCCAGCGTGATATGCTTAGACGTCTTGACTTGACCATTATGAATTGCATAAATAATATCTTGACAGTAAGACCGTACTTGACGAATACATTTTAAGCTACTTTTTCGTTTCTGTCTAGAACCACCTATGAGAGTAGAATAAAAATCAAATAATTCTTGCGGTATAGAAGCTTCACCTGCAATTAAATGCTGTGCTGAAAGATTTTTAGATGGTAATTTTTTCTTGTCCATTGTCACAATAGTTTTTCGTAAGACTAATGCCGCTTTTTGGATAATATTTTCAGATTTTAAGTTGTCCAATACTGTTTCGTCAATCGTCTTCATATAATTGGGTGCTATTATTTTTTTATTCCGGATTGTAAAGAATTTAACATTTTTGGAAAACTTCTTATCAATTTTTTCTTCTAGGTGGTGTGCAGTAAAAGTAGTATCCATTTCAATGGAATTCTCTGCATAAATTCTCTCCAATGAATCAGTATATAATTCATGTAAATGAATCAATAAATGACAGCGGCCATTGTTGATAATATCTTCTTCTATGATGCTACAAATTTCATTGAAAGATTCTTGGTGGTACTCTCGATAATGATGCCAATCACTTTTAACAGATATTTTCGCCAATGAAGATATTTTATTATTAAACTGAATCCTACAGTCAGTATGATAGTATATTTTCGGACTTGCAATACTTTCCAATCTACTTAAAAACTCATTATACTCTTTTTGATTTTCAATGCTAGACATTATACGAGACTGAAATTGGTTTTTATCACCTTCATGGAGTGGAAGCATTTTTGATCTCACTTGTCTCTTTTTTTTATTGCAAAATAAACAATTTTTTTTACTTATATCAATACTGGTATCACTTTGAATCGAACTATTTACTTCTGTGGTTGCATTAGCATTTTCACTCACTTCTTCAAGTCCGCGAATGTCCACAGCTGCCTGGGAAGGTTGAAGTTCTGTTGATTGAGAAGCTGAAGGTGGGTGTGATACAGTTAACTCAGACAAATGCGATGAACTTGGTATTGAATCATCTGTTGATATATTTACGTCTTTAGATGGTTCTTTTTCTTGCTCTGTTTCAACAGTCTTTTTAGAATTTTTAGGTTCTGGGGTAAAATATTTTTTCATCAGTCCTGTGAATGATTTGCAACATTCCCTGTGATAACCACTCTCTGTATATTCACGTGGAAGAATGATGTTATTATATTTAAGGTTATGTTTTTTTCGCAATTTTAAAATTAATTCACATTTTTTCAATGTCTCGTCAGAAAATAATATTATTTTACCACTACTTTTCTTACAAATAACACAAATTAAAATATCACCCATGACTTAATTTTTTAAACAAAATCACTTTCATTTAAAAAATCACATAAACAAATTGTAAGCATATAATGTACGTATCATACACTAATAATATATTGAATATACTTTATAGTCTGTATATATTCGAAATATTTTATGTTGTTAATTTATAATAACTATTCAATTAATAATACTTGAAGATAGCATATAAGATTATTTTAGCTGATGTAAACATGTACTAAGTACTAAACAATACATGCGCAGTAGAAATAACAACTGCGCAGTGAGAGATCGCGATAGACCTATCTCCCCATCTCACTCGCACCCACCATACATATACTGTCTCACGCTCGCTCCTACAGCGACCCTACATCATTGTCTGGCAAGGGGTTGGAACTATCAAAAATGTCTGGCTGATGAGGAAACATCATCTTATTATTACCTAAATATTATATATAAAAATCAGCTTTTATACTATAACATAAGTAGAATTATAATTTCATGAACATTAGGGGTGTCTGGCAAGGGGTTGCCACGATGTTAAGTGTCTGGCAATCAATAACGTGATTTTTAATAATATTCTGAAGGTAATACCAAAAAATCACACTTTATTATTTGATGAATTTAGATCGGTATTTTACACACCTTTAGTACCGTTTACCTGCCAAAGCCACGGCAACCCAAACTTCATAATAGTCCATCGTTCTTACCTGTGTTGGGAGCGTGCGCTGACAAACTTTCAGCTTTTATAAAATAACGAAGGTCTGGGGTTCACGGGCTCTTAGACTATTAGCGAATGAAGCTCGCTCGTAAATTACGCCTATTTTGAATTTATTCATCCTGATGAGTTGTTTGACTCCTTTATTGTACCGCTTTAGGGATGACGACATGCTCATCATATCCCTGTCACCTATAGGTTTTCCGGCTTCAGTGGATTCGAAAAACACAATGTATTCGAAGTTTCCCCCGTTTTCAGGGTAACTGCGAGTATAATTTAAAACACGGAATGGTTCATATTTGTTAATTGTCTTGTTGCTTTCTGAAGATTCCGAATCAATATCAGATTCGGATGTCATTTTGTTTTTATCGATGGTTTGTTCTTAACCATCCTTTTCCCGCTTTCGCTTCGCCATTGTTATAATGGCGAAGCCAGCCCGTCTTAAACTACTATTATTTTATGTTTGAGATACTCTAATATCCTATAATATATAATTACAATTATTATTTTAAAAAAGACACGATGTGGCTTCCCGCGCTTTTTCACCCACTTCAACGGAATGACAATTGACATTGACGGATGTTAACAAAATGACCGTCGCAACGTTCCGTTACACTCTTTTTTTGCATTTCGTTATACACAGCTTTTAGTGAAATTTATTTTTATTGTAATTAATTCAAAATGCATTTACGCTATCCAAAATTAACAGTGCTGTACAGAGTTCCGAGTTGGATTTAATGATGCGGCCGGAGAAATTAATATCGGAAATAGTGAAGGAGATACAGGATCCAAAGCCTTGCAATAAAGATACTGGTAATGAAGAATGGAAAGTTGTTCAGAAAAAACGGTACAGAAACCGGTTTGTGAGTATGCAAGGCAAAGCTTGTTCGAATTCCGAGGAGAAGTTTAGAGCTGCGGATGTAAAGATACCGTTATTTATTAACTACGTAGATATAAATACAAAGGAGGAAGATATTATTGAATATATAAAAGTGAAATCTGAAATAACTGTGAACCTCAAAAAAATAAATACAAAGGAGCAAAGACAGTATAATGCATATATTGTATATGTGCCGAAAAATAAATTATCCGTGTTCCTGGACGACAGTATGTGGCCTGAAGGTGTGACTTTCAGAAGATTTATGAAGAATTATGGTAATTCAAAGAATAATGATAAATAAATATGGATATAGATAACTCTAGAGTAAAATTTATAACCTTCAACTGCAAATCTTTGGCAAGTTCTATTGATGACATAAGATTACTGTGTCAGTCTGCAGACCTTTTAGCACTACAAGAAACATGCCTACTTCCGGATGATATCGCTTCACTTGGTCAAATCGATCAAAATTTTGATTACTGCGGCAAGTCAGCTGTGGATACATCGAAGGAAATCCTTCGTGGGCGGCCTTATGGTGGGGTTGCTATCCTGTGGCGGAAAAATATATTTCAAGCGGTTGCTGTGATCCCATGTGCAAGTGATAGGATATGTGCGGTGAAAATCAGCGTGGCGGAGTGTTCCTTTCTTGTGTTCTCAATATACATGCCATATGATAAACCATCACACTTAGATGAGTTTACGCATTGTTTAAGTGAAATCAATGCTGTTATTGAAAGTTGTGATGTTGAATATAGTTACATACTCGGGGACTTCAATGCTGCTCCGCGTAAACCGTTCGGTGATGAATTAAACAGTTTTTGTTTAGAACAAGACTGGAACTGTGTAGATATTGAAATGCTTGGGTTGAACTCTGGTTCTTATACGTATGTAAGTGATAGTCATGGTACCTGTAGTTGGCTGGATCATTGTCTTGTAACACAAGCAGCCCGACATACTGTAGCTAGTGTCTCTATTATGTACAATGTTTTTTGGTCTGACCATTTGCCACTTGTGGTGCAGTGCAATCTCAATGTGATGCGATCAAAGGTATTGTACTGCAGTAATGTGAGAAATGCTATTGTATGGGGAGAACGGAATATTTTCCAGACTTCACAGTATACTAATTATTGTAATGAAAAGTTAAAACATATTGATTTTCCATCTAATTTTGTAGGGTGTGCTGATAAATTATGTAATAACATTAATCATAGAAAAGACTTGATAATATTGTATAATAAGGTTATAGAAGTGTTAGTTGAGGCCTCTATACATAGCTGTAATCAGAAAACAAGTAATAAAAATAAAAATAAAAATATTTGTGGTTGGAATAAACATGTGAAAACTGCTCATAGTGAGGCTCGTATATGGTTTCGTAATTGGATTGCTTATGGTAGACCAACTTGTGGTTATATGTTTAATAAAATGAGAGAAACTAGAAGTACCTTTAAAGCCAAACTGAAATGGTGTAAAGCTAACCAAAAACAAATAAAAATGAATATTTTATGTGAGCAACATTCTAATAAAAATTTCTCAGATTTTTGGAAACATACAAAAAGGCTAAATCCAAAGGCAGCCTTGCCATCCAGTATTGAGGGATTGAATGAACCACAGCAGATAGCTCAAATGTTTAAAGAACACTTTTTGGTAAATCCACCCTTATGTCCAGATTTAGTAGATAAAAGTAGCACGACATATTATAATAGTAATGATTGTAATGAAAAACCTATTTTGGTTACTGCATCAGAAATAAGATCTATTATTAAGAACATGAGTCATGGTAGGTCTCCAGGTCACGACTGGTTGAGTATAGAACACCTTCAGTATGCCGGGGTGCATTTACCTAGAATTTTGGCTATGTTTTTCTCGCTATGTCTGAATCATGGATACTTACCAGACGAAATGTTAAAAACAGTGGTTGTACCAATTGTCAAAAATAAAACAGGTAATATTAGTGACAAATCCAACTATAGACCAATATCTTTGGCTACTATTGTTGCTAAGGTATTGGACAGACTGCTTGAGCAACGGCTGAGTGCACATATAAAATTGCATGATGCACAGTTTGGTTTTAGACCAAATCTATCAACTGAAACGGCTGTGTTGTGTCTCAAGCAGACTGTCCGATATTATACTGATAGAGGTACACCGGTATATGCTGTGTTTTTGGATCTGTCAAAGGCCTTTGATTTAGTTAATTATAATGTGTTGTGGAAAAAGCTGTGTGAAGATACTACTCTACCTTATCAGTATATCTTGTTATTAAAGTATTGGTATTCCAATCAGCAGAACCAAGTCAAATGGGCAGGAGAGCTTTCGAGTATGTACAGGTTGGAGAGCGGGGTGAGGCAAGGGGGGATTAGCTCACCAATGCTCTTCAATCTCTATGTGAATAAGCTGATGGAGGAGCTCAGCAGCGCCGGCGTTGGATGCTCTATCGACGGTACTTTTGTCAACAGTATAGCCTATGCGGATGATATTGTGCTGCTGTGCCCTTCTATCAGTGCACTCAACAAGCTGCTTGGCATCTGTGAGCGATACGCGGTGTCGCATGGTCTTAGATTTAATACTGCTAAGAGTGAACTCCTTGTCTTTAAAGCTAAAGAGAGAAACTATAAAGTTCCAGTAGTAAAACTAAATGGAGTTCCACTGAACCAGGTGCAGAAATTTAAATATCTGGGACACTGGATCACCGACTCGCTCAAGGATGATTTGGACATGGAAAGGGAGCGGAGAGCCTTGTGTGTTAGGGCAAATATGATAGCCCGAAGATTTGCACGCTGTACCAGGCAGGTAAAAGTTACGCTTTTCAAAGCATTTTGTACCTCTTTGTACACGTGCAGCCTTTGGACACATTACACCCAAGTAGCATACAGGGCTCTTCGCACTCAGTATAACAATGCCCTTAGAGTAATGTTGGGGATGCGCCGCCCTTGTAGTGCCTCAGGGATGCTGGCGGAGGCTGGAGTTGACAGTCTGTCAGCAATTATAAGAAAGCGCACAGCATCCTTGATTCACCGGGTGCGGGGTAGCGCCAACATTCTAGTAAAGACTGTTGCGGCTAGATTGGACGTGGACAGTGCTATCATGCAGCACTGGACTCGCGTTCACCTAGTCAAAGACACTAGACCGTCAATAAATTTCGATGTGGATAATATTATACTAACATAGTTATAAGTTTTCTTTGTTACTAACACTATATGGGTTCTTAAGCCTGAAATAAAAGATTTTTATTTTTATTTTATTTTTATTTTTTTATTTATTTAAAAACAGTGTATAAGGTTAAAATTTAACCCAGACAAGGCTCCTAAGCTAAAAACATCAGTAAAATCGAGTACCGGATATCTATACCCAACCCAAACACTGAACAACGGCATGAGACAAATAAACTTGAGTAACCTCACTGTTGCGAATTAAGATCAAGAAACATTTATACTCTAAGGAGATTAAGATTGTACGTACGTAAAAAAACCACAGACCCAAACGTATACCACGTAGTGAGTTGTTCCGAATCGATTATAATTGGTTTTAACGAGATGTTTTGAAAAATAAAACGTTTCATTTTGTAAGTGTACTATGAAGATGACAGCTCTTTATCGATTATGATTCGATTACCACCTACCGATTTGATTATAACATCACTAGACAAAGACATGTCTAGGGGTCCATATCATGGGGGTCAGTCTCTTCCAATTGTGCAATAAAAAATAAACTATTATTCCTTAAAGTTTACTTAATCACATTTATACATGAGTGAGAAATAAGCGGTTGGATGGGTGTATGAGTGAGTGGGTGAGTAATACGAACACATTTTATAGGTGTGTTTATATATATATATAATATATAAAGAGATTTAGTGTATGAAGGGAATCAATTTTTCAGTAGCTCTATAATTTAGGTTACTCAGCATGTCTCTAAGCTTAACCTTGAGAGTATGCCTTTTGGAAAGCTTAAATTTTTTATTTAATATCTTATATAGAAATGGTCCCATATAGAAGAACTGCTTCTGTCTAAACGCACTTGTTGTTCGCGGAAATGGAGTCATATTTTAGTATTGCAATAATTTAAAGTACTTTTAAAATATTAGAAAAACTCGGGATAGAAAGCACTTTATTTTTAGTCTCAAACTGAATGTAAAATTGTTACTTAAATAATGAAATATTTTATTGTCTGACACAATCATATATTTCAAAGGGCCCGTGAATGGTCATTCTCCTTTAATGTCAGAATTCAACTGTACCTACTACCTACCGGAAAGCTCTTGATATATATGTGGAATAATTTAGTATGTATTTTTATTTATGAAAAACCTAATGTGGTAATATTTGTAGTTAACTATTTGCCTACCTATTTTCAGATTTAAATTTATAATTGAAGATAAGAGAACAGGAGGAAATATAATAATGAAAAAGAAAGAAGCTTGGAAGGCAGTAACTGCCACTTTTAATAGTAACAGTACAACTGGACCTAGGCAAACTGATCAACTAAAAGCCCTATATGATAATATGAAACAGAAATCACGCAAGCATGTTGGTGAAAATAATGTTAGTATAATATATAAAAACCACAACTAGCGATTTACATTATTGTAGCAGCATCAGGCATATATGTACTTAATATATTTTTTTTATTTTTGTAGAAATTAGAATACATAAATAGCCAGATGGATGATGTGGTAACCGAAAATGCTTTATCAAAAGCCTTACAACATAATAAAGAAGACAAGGTAATTTTTTGATTATTGCATATAACCTCTATAAGTACCTGTTTTCAATGAAATGTTAACTATACTTTTATTACTAGGTTCAGATAAATAAGACAGGAGGGGGTGCGTGGAAACCTAAGTTCACAGACAGTGATGCCAAAGTATTGGCTATAATATCAAGCCAGGTAGAACCTCTCTCCAACCCCTATGGTAGTGGGGCAGCATATTTTAAAGGTATTACATTATATTCAGTCGAAATAGTTGTCTGTTGTCAATAATAATATAATAAATATTTATTTACTTTCAGAGACAGTCACTGAGCACAGCGATGTTAAATTGGTAGAAACTACACACTTAACACAAACAGTGCCATTAGGTATGTTCATAATTTATGTGTCATTCATTGATGATCATTATTATTTAAAATAATTTCTAATCATAACATATTATACTTCTTTCAGATCAAAATCATAGTACATATACACCAAAAACAATAAATACCCCAAACCAACGGTTATTTAAGGAAGGTAATGATCTCATGACTTTATTAAATATGTAATTTTATGTAAAACTCAAAATATTTAAATATTTCAGCTCCTTCAACTACGCCGTCAGGGAAAATTACCCCAGCTCGGAAAAAAATTATAAAAACTAGAGATGGTAATATATTTAAGTCCTATATTTTTATCTACTTTTATATCTTTAAATACCGTCAGTTTGTACAAATTTAATATAATCCTGTCCAAGGATATTATTTATTATGACAGACTAAACAGTGCCTAATAATAATTTTAATCAATAGGATATGTTCCACTATAAAACAGTGTTCTGTGCTTTTAACAAAATTTTTAATCTTTTTCAGCAATATCCCAACATAAATCTAGCGAAGCATATAAAAGGATATATTTTAAAAATAAATGTCAAAATGCATATTTAGAGAAGAAAAGATTGATGATGCAAATTTTGCAAGATAAACAAATTCACAAACTGAAAATGCAAATTTTAAAAAGAAAATTAGAGTTAAAAAATAAAGAATTAATAAATTAATTATTGTGTAAATATACTTCGTTTTATTCAGCTTGCCTTAAACTGAAATTAAAATTGTCTGAGATGGGATGAATCTCAGAATAGATAAATATGTATAAACATTTTTCTGTTTAGACAATGTGAATTTTCACTTATTATTTCTTACATTTTATTTGTAGATATTTTCATATGAAGTAAGTTAAAATTTAACATAGAATGGGCTGTACAACTTATATAATGTTAATTTTTTTTATTATAAAAATACTGCTGTGACGGGCCGTGAGTACTAGTGTGTCCAGCAGTGCTCATAGTCTTATTTAACCGTTAGAGTGCCAACGAGCGCCATCGCGCTCGTGCGTACCCTCACTAAAAGTGCCACGAGCGCGATAGCGCTCGTGAAATCACTTGATGTTTAGCTAGCTATATTGGAGGTCCATTCACACGCATAGCTAATGTTTTATGTTTCTATGTGTACAATAAAGTACACATTATAATATTATTAATAATTATATTTCCCATTATTATATACTATCTAAAATAATTTGAATGAAAATGATCGTTTTTCAAGTTGTGAAGGAAGTGATAGTGGGAGTGACATTGGGGTGCCAGGTCGGGTAACCTCCACGTGTGCCCGGGTGCTGTGGGTCCCTCTTGATTCGTCCGGGGGGAAGAGCAGCATTCGGGCCGGTGCACCCTGGTAACATCGGTTAACAATATCTTTTGTGCGATATTGTTAGCCGATGGCCAATGACCCGACGCGGAGGGGGTCTCCGCGCGTCCCTCTGACCAAGCTGAGGGCGCAGTGGATGACCCAGGGGGTGTATCACCTCGTGTGGTGGAAGGCCTGTCCAGGAATGGGACTGGCAGGCGGGGGTGGGCGGCAGGCTGCTGCTGGAGTTGGGGGTGACGACTGGGACTGGTCGTCCCCATTGGAAGTTTGCGACCCGTCCAGGTATGGGACTGGCGGGCCGGGCCCGTCCAGGAATGGGACTGGTGGGCCGGAGTGGACGGCGAGCGTTCGCTGCGCTTGCCGTCGGTGATGGAAGGCTGGGTGCGAGAGAGTGTTCTTCTTCCACCTCTCTTGCTCCTGTGCCTTCGGAGGACTTGTGGGCGATGGAAACGGGGCCGTCCATCACTCACAGTACGGTCCTCAAGTTGGCTGGTGTGCTGTTGTTCTGGCACACCTCTAACAGGCGAAACTGGGCACGTTGTGCCCAAGGAGGGTCTGCTGCGGCGGACACCCGCTGGTGGAGTTGCGGTTGTATGCGAAAGCTTTCCCGTGGCTCCACCATACAGCGGTGAGTAGGAACACGTGGGGGTTTTAGTCAGTAAGAGTCTGACATAACCTCTGTGCCTCCCCGTGGCGCAGAGGTATCCATGAGGATTTACCCACGATAAAAAAAAAAAAAAAAAAAAGTGGGAGTGACATTGCGATGCGCTCACACCGCGTAATTCAAATTTTTAGTGATAGTCATGATGATTACGATTGCAATTATTTTTTCTCGTACGGAAGATGTACCGGACTGCGATAATATTGATATGAAGTTGACTCAATTTACATGCCTACCACAGGATACGCAATACAAATAAACAAACCCCGCACGTATTTTTCGAACTACCTTGAATTTTTTTCATGTGGTAGATAATAAATCTTTAGCTCCACCTGGACATCCAGAATACGAACATGTGGCAGGTTTCAAGTATTGGTAGATTACGCAAATTTGGTTTTCCGGCAGCATTATATACCCAACCAACAGTTGAAGATAGATGAATCTCTTGTTGGAACAAATGCTTATACTGTGATCAAACCGTATCCCCAGCAAAAAGCATCATGAGTGGGGTATAAAATGGATGCTTTGTGACCCTTCTTCGAAATATTGTCTTGGATTCTATTGCTACCGTGGTGCTAAATGTAACGTAGACAAAAATGAGATAAAAGGAAAAGGTCTGGGATTTGTTGTGGTAGAAACTTTTATCAATGGGAAATTGCCTGAACAAGGGATACCATCTATTCAAGAATAATTTTTACAACAGTGTAAAACGCACGGTTCCGTTATCAGAAAGCGACATATCTAACAGGATCCACAAGTAGAATAGGAAGCTTGTTCCTAAGAAGCCAAGACTGTTTCAGTAAAACAAATGAGAACCCAAGTATCTTACCAACGTACCCGTGCTAATGTGCCTTTTAGAGACAAAAAGTAAAAAAAAAAATCGGCTATTTAGATTTCTACCTACAGCGATACGGCAAATGTATCTATCACAAAAAAGAGAGGAAACTAGGAATCTATAGAAATCAAACCATCAATGATTCACAGTTATAATCAATTTATCGGCGGAGTAGACGAGAGCGACAAAAGGATGGCAGGATGGATTGGAAGGATGGTGCAAAGGTAATGCACATATATATTGTATAGTGAGAAAAATATTGAAAAAAAAAAAGACGGGTTGCACTCCGGGAGTGCCGGCAGAAGTGAAAACTGGATTATTAACGTTGAGCATGTTTGATATTTTGGAATGGTTAGGGAATAATGTTGCACCAATTGCTTTATCAGTATAAAAGTACTATCATTTATGTGGTAGAATACAATATTCATTTATTGCGCTATCGTACACAAACATGACAATTTATATTACATTAAAAATTTAACACTTTAAAACTATTACAATTATTTTACATTAAAAAGTTTATCTATATCAATTTCCATATTTTAAGCACTTTACATTCACAAATTTTACGAATACACAACAATGTGATCACTACACAGACGGTCGAGCCATCAGCTGTCACCATCCATGGATGCGCGTGGCACGCTGTAACATACACGAACATTCCTGCGCTGCCTAAACGAAACAGTAGGCCCAGGCATACATTTTCGCCGCGCCGTAGAGAGGGGATAGCTGTCTACTCTCCATCCGTCTTTTAATTTTATTTTATTTTTTTATTTTTATTTTTATTGGATCATTAAACTAGCCACTATCTAAAAACAACAAAAAACATTTCAGAAGAACAGACACCAGATAGTGGCCTTCTAGAAATGACCACAGCATGCACAACCTTAAAATTAACCTTACTAGATATATAATAATTCAATTTATACCTAAAGCAAATAAGACTATCTATTACAGCATTAAAATGCTGTAATAGATAGTCTTACTTGCTTTTTAAAAGAGGCCACAGAACTGCAGGAGATGTCGCAGATATTCCTGTGATCATTCAGCATTGAGCATATTCTATAGATAGGTGCATGCTGACCTGCCTTGGTTCGACAAAACGGTAAATGAAACGGTTTTCGATTCCGGAGGCGACTACCCTTACGCGGCACACTAAACCTCAGACGCTCCAGGATTTCCGGTGAATCAGTGTATCCATTAATGATTTTGTAGAAAAAAACCATGTCTAACATTTTACGTCTGTTCTTTAGTGACATAAGATTATAGGATAGTAACCGAGAATCATACGAGACCAAGTCACGACATTTGTTATCAACGTACGCTAGGTGGTAAATGAACCGCTTTTGAACACGTTCCAATCTGTCACAGTGTACGTTATATGTAGGGCACCAGACTGGGCTGCAGTATTCCATAATACTGCGAACTAAAGAAGAATAGATAGTTATTGAAAGATTTGAATCTCGGAACAATTTCATTTGACGCAAAATGAAACCTGACAACTTTGATGCTTTTTTTACAATTGTATCAAAATGGTAACGAAAAGACAATGTGCTATCAAAAAATACACCTAAATCACGGACAACATCTACCTCTTGCAGCGGGATGTCATTGCATCCATAATAAATCCTATTAATTGTAGATTTTTTTTTGGTAAATTTAATATGCACACATTTATCAGAGTTTAAAGCCATTAAATTGTTATCACACCAGTTTATAATCTTATTCATATCTTGTTGAAGCATTACACAATCATCTTCACTAGAAACGATGCGATAAATTTTAAGATCATCAGCATAAAAGCGGAAATTTGAGGAGAGAGTTTGACTAAGGTCATTAATAAAAATAAGGAAGAAAAGGGGACCCAAGTGAGACCCTTGTGGAACTCCGGATGGAATGGACTTAATTTTAGACCTGAAACCATATAGAGAAACTAGTTGAGATCGGTTTTTTAAATATGATTCACACCACCTTAACAGAGAGCCATGCATTCCCAGATGATTGAGTTTAAGTAATAATAAGTCATGATTCACTAAATCAAAGGCTTTTTTGAAATCAGTATAAACTGCGTGCACTTCTAACCTATTTTCCAAAGCTTCAGCTATGTCAGCTACATATCCAATGAGGTTAGTAGTCGTCGATTTTCGCGGCAGAAAGCCGTGTTGATTGGAATGAATATACTTTCTTAAAAGAAAAAGAATTTTTCCCTGTATGAGCGCTTCAAAAACTTTGGCACATGATGACAAAATAGATATCGGCCTATAATTGTCGACATTGTTAATAGACCCAGATTTCTGAATTGGAGTAACGTGAGCAAGTTTCCATTTAGTGGGAAATACACCAGATCTTAATGATAAGTTAAATATAAATGTAAGTGGAAACACAAGATGTTTTGCACATTTTCTTAATAAAATTGGAGGGACAAGGTCGGGACCCATGCCTTTATTAACATCTATAGTTATCAAGTATTTAAGAACCTCATCCCTATTCACAAGAACATAGGACGCTGATATAGCTTCATTAGTACTCAGATTGCAATCGTACGTAGGACCGTTTTGGGAAGTCGATGGTCGCTTTTCATAAACCGATTGAAAATATTCTAAAAACAAATCGCATATTTCCTGACCTCCTTTAGCAGATGCATTTCCAAAAAACATTATATTTGGAATTGGAGTACTATTAGTCTTTTGATTATTACAAAATCGCCAGAAATATTTAGGATTTTTACGCAAATGATTGGCGGCCGAATTTTTGAATTTTGCATAACATTTCAAGAGTAAAAGATTACAACGATCTCTTATAGTATCAAATGAAAGTTTATCTCTTTCGTTTTTGTATTTTTTATATCTATTATGATATTTAGCTTTCTCTTTAAGAGCACTAATTAAACTACACGAAAACCAAATTGGATAATTATTAGCTTTCCTTTTAGACATCGGTGTGTGCATATAGATAATTGGCATCAGAGTTTCATAGAATACATCAACGGCAGTATCTATTGACTCGGCCGCCTTTAGTAAAACTTCCCAATTAACCTGAGCTAAGTCAGTATTAATGGCCTCAAAATCACACAAATTAAAATTAAGATGTGAAGCAGAGTTACTTTTTAGCAATCTTTCAATGGAGTTACCACAGTCAATAACCAAGGCCGGGTGATGAGAATCAATGGGCAGTAATGGAGAAGAAGATTTGACTACAGTTAAAAATGGATTATTAGAAATAAATACTTCCGAGACTATCTCGAGGACAATATCACTCTCAAATTACCTCTAAAAACAGCTGAAGACGTGGATGATGCATGTGTGTACATCACAAACCTAATTCAAGTGGCAGCGTGGATGAACACCCCAACTCTAAAGAACTCTTCCGCTAGTAGTCCAACCCCACTTGAAATCAGAGAGAGAATAAATGAAAAACGTCGTCTTCGCAGAGTCTGGCACCTCTCTCGGAATAATGAAGACAAGACTCGATTTAACAGGGCAATTAAAGAGCTAAAAGTTTTTCTAACTGATTGCACTAACGAGGCTGTCACGAAAAGATTGGAGAATATGTGTCCAAACGACCATGGAATTCACTCCCTTTGGAAGGCTACCAAGAACCTGCCACAACCCCAACAGTGCTCTCCACCAATTAGGAATGGCAACACGTGGGCACGGACTGACCTAGAAAAAGCGGAAGCCTTTGCCAGTCACCTCGCCAATGTGTTTAAACCAAACGAATCTGACAATCTAGAGGACCCTGAGATAGACCTAGTTCTAAATCAAGACCTTCAACTATGTCCGCAGATAAGGCCCACTTCTCCAAAAGAACTGTCCAAAGAAATAGCCAACTTGGACTTGAAAAAGGCTGCTGGGTTCGACCTCATCACCCCGAAGGTACTTAAAGAGCTCCCTAGAAAATGTCTGGTTTTCCTAACAACCCTCTTTAACGCAATATTTAGAATACAACACGTTCCCGCAATCTGGAAAATATCCGAAATAGTGATGATACACAAACCAGGAAAGCCGGTTAACGATGTTTCCTCTCACCGTCCTATTAGCTTAACTCCAGTTCTGAGTAAAGTATGGGAAAGAATTACCCTTTCTAGGATACAGTCACACCTTGACAATAACCAAGTTATACCTGATCATCAATTTGGGTTTCGCAAGCAACATTCAACCCTAGAACAAGTGCATAGAGTCTATCGTACCGTACGACAATGCCTGGAAAAGAAAGAATACTGCTCTGCTGCTTTCCTTGATATCCAGCAAGCATTTGATCGAGTCTGGCACAAAGGATTATTGTACAAAATAAAAATAGGACTTCCACATTCATTCTATCTCTTGATGGCCTCCTACCTCAGCGACAGAAT